>CAOJBI011104046.1:0-12465 GCA_948277035.1 Euphorbia corollata | reverse complement strand
TTATATTTTAATTTAAATAATTAAGTGTTTTTTTAAAAAATTGTTACAATCAACTGGCATTTTCTGAGACATTCAACAATTACGGCTATGAAAATTTCAAACAAATATTAATTTTTTTATAAGAAATGTTAATTTTTTTTTTAAATTTTCCACTATAATTAAATTTTTTTAAAAAAATTAAATTTTTTTAAAAAAAATAAATTTAAAATGGGCTGGCCGGCCAGGATTTCCGGCCAGCCAATAGGCCGGCCGGAAATCATGACCGGCCATACCTATGGCTGGCCGGTCAATCCTTTCGGCCAGCCAATGGTGTGGCCGGCCAGCCAATGGTATGGCCGGCCAAGTTGGCCCGCCATGCCATGGCACTGCCGGAAAACTTGGCCGGCCGGTCAGTTTTCCGGCAGGCCAACCGTCGGATTCCGGTAATTTTTTTGAAAAAAAAATTCAAGGGTATTTTGTTATTTTAGGGGGCGACGCAAAGTAAAAAGGGGCGACGCTTAGTAACACCCTATTTGTAACACTATTTTATCTGAATTAAATTTGTGAATTCAAACGTCTTTATCTTTATTTATGATATGAAGCGAGAAGGTTAATTTTGTGGTTGGATCGATATTCAAAAAAAGGAAGCGTAAAGAGAGATTGAAAGAAGTGATTGAGTTAAATTTGGTTGTAAATTCAATAGAAATTATCTTCATATATATGTCGTTTAGTGGTTCAATTAATGTGCACATGATAAAAGTATATTTAGGGAAGCCTACATTAATTGAGTGTCCTTAAGAGTGCTGCCTATCTATAACTCCTATACCATTAGGTTTTGGCCCCCTCCCTTCATTTCCTAACCCTCTATGTATCACAAGATCACGTGCAACTTTCTTTTCACTTCTATCTATGCCATCAAAACATCTCTCCAATTTTCTAACCTTATATTACTAAATAAGAGAAATTTATCACAATCAGAGTAAATCAATTACATATGTATTGTTTTCTTAGTTACCGTGTACAATCAGAATTCACATCAAATTAACTAGAAAAGTATCATGTAGGTAGTGTCATTAAAATCACTTGAATTGATAAATGACATACTTGATTACTGACATAGAATACTTATTATAATTATGAAGCAATTTTAACATTACTTAATACATTTTAATTAATATTATTTATACAGTAAAACCTCGATAAATGAATGTTCGATAAATGAATAACCTCGTCTAATGAATAAATTTCTTCGGTCCCAACTTGGTTCAATGTGCTTAACGAATAACCTCGCTTAATGCATTAACGAATAATTACAAATGAAGTCTTTATAGACCCTATGTAAATATAAATTAATAATCAATATATTTCAAATAATATACTTTTATATATATAATATATCATTAATACATTTCATCCAATGACTAATTTGCAAACACATTAATAAGTCATATTTTTTCGAAAAATGCCTCCAAAGTTGATTGTTTATCCCCCCTCCCAAAAAAATGCATATTATCATTGATTTTGTGTAAAACATGCATCATTTCTAGAATATTTTGATCATGTTGCACCAAGTAATTTTGTATAGTGACAGTAGCTTGAAAAGCTTCTTTTGAGGAAACTTGTGGTATAGTGATACTATCATCGGGTTCGGGATCATTTGCTTCATTATTTAGTACAACTTCAATCATTTCTACGTCCGTAGGAGATTCCATAACCGCATTATTCTCTTTAGGATAGTTCAGAAGATGCTCAACATCCATCACATTTCTATAGCTCAATTTAGAAATGAGTTTAGTTAAATATTGGATCTCTTGCTCTAGTTGACAATCTTCTACTTCAGGAACATCAACTTTTTCTGATTGAAATGGTATAATTACAAAAAAAAGTCTAAAAATTTTATCTAAATGAATTATTATTCATTTATCGATAAATAAATATTATATTCATTAATCGATAAATAAATAATCTCGCTAAATGAATATTTTTTTTCGATCCCAAAGGTATTCATTTATCGAGGTTCTACTGTACATATAAAAAAATCAAGAAAAGATGAAGAACAGTCGAGTAAACAAAAACCAGCCACTCCACTATTATCTGATCCACATTTTGTACTACTATTCATTATTTTCTCATCCAAAAGACAATGAAAAAAAAGAAACTTACACAAAATCCCCACTCCAAATATTAATCAAAAACACCCCTAAGCATTTCATATCTACCAAGTTAAATTTCTGAAATGGCAGTGGCTGATGCTCTTGTTTCGAAAGTAGTGGATATGCTGACTTCAACCATTAATCAGGAATTCAGACTTGTTGCTCGTATTGATCAACAAGCCCGAGAGCTCACTTCCAATCTCCAATCCATTCAAGCTGCGCTCGTTGGTTCTGTTGAGAGAAGGCAATTGGAGGATGCAACTGCACGACTCTGGCTTGATAGGCTGAAAAGCGTTGCCTATGACATTGACGATGCTTTGGATGAGTGGAGTTATAAAGTTCTCGAATCTCAAACTGAGAGCGACGAAAATTCCCATAAGCTTACAATTAAGGTATGTTACCTTTTCTATCCTGTGTTTGCTATTGGCCCTATGATTGCTGTCGAAATAAACAGACTCAATTGGAGGTTGGCTGTTATTGCCGCTGGGAAAGACCAGTATATTTCAGTGCTATTGAGAGGCGTTATCAAACGCCTGGGAATACATGGGACTGCCAATGAAATAGATATGGTACCGGTGCTAGGCAGAGAGGTTGAGAAAGCAAGACTTGTGAACTTGTTGTTGGAGGAGAGTAATGAACTGTCGAAGCTCCGTCGCATCTCTGTTGTAGGGATGGTAGGGATAGGAAAAACAACACTCGCCAAACTAGTGTATAATGATGAAATCGTGAAGACCCATTTCGATAAAGGAATATGGATTTGTGTATCTGGACCCTTTAATAAGATTAGGATTGCCAAAGAAATTCTTGAATCCCTCGAAGATCATACTCTGGACGTAGTTGATTGGCAAAGCATAGTGGTTAGAATTCAAGAGTCTTTTGAGGGGAAAAAGATTTTACTTGTTTTAGATAATTTGTGGAGTGAAGATCCTGAAGAGTGGAAGCAGTTGGAAGATTGTCTAATAGGTTGTTCCTCGGGAAGTAAACTTTTGGTGACAACACGCAAGGAAGGTGTGGCGAAACTTTTGGGTTGCAATGACAGAGACATATTTAAAGTTGGATTGTTATCCACAGAGGAATATTGGTTACTGTTCTGTGAGATTGCATTCTCTAGGAGGCCTAGTGAGGAGATCGAACAACTAGAAAGAATCAGTGTAAAAATTGTAGCAAGATGCAAGGGGTTGCCTCTAGCTGTGAAGATTATAGCAGGTGTTTTACGTTTTAAAAGCTCTACAAAAGAATGGGAAAGCGTGTTAAGTCGCGATTTTTGGAAGTTAGAGGAAGTTCAACAAGACATTTTCGGCCCGTCATGGCTAAGTTATGATGACTTACCATCGTCTTTGAAACAATGCTTCTTATATTGTGTTATCTTTCCTAAGGGCTATAGAATGAATAAAGACGAACTTGTTAGCTTATGGATGGCTCACGGTTTCCTTAAACCAACACAAGATAGAGATATGGAAATGGCTGGGCATGACTACTTCTATATTTTACACATGAGATCTCTTTTTCAAGATTTAGAAGTAGAAGAAAAGTTCAACAGATTAGACAAGACATACTGCAAAATGCATGATATAGTGCACGATTTTGCTAAATACATCATGGCAAAAGAATGTCTTACCGTAGATGTGAATAGTGCTGAAGAGGTTACAAGTGGTGTGGATGCTGCATATAGTGATGATTTATATCATTTACATGTAAAACTTGGAGAAAAAGTCAAGTTTCTTCGTTCATTTTATAACATGCGAAAATTACGCAGTCTCTTTATTTCGCCGCCGAAAAAAGATTCATTTATTGGAGCAGCTTTACCAAAAATATTCAACAAATTGACTTGTCTGAGATCACTAAGCTTAAGTCGATGTCGCCTTGAAAGCATTCCATCCAACATAAGTAAATTGATTCATTTGAGATGGCTTAAGTTGTCCAAGAATTATACTTTGAAAGAGTTGCCTGAAACACTCTGTGACTTGTATCATTTGCAGACTCTAAGTGTGAATTGGTGCGATGGTTTGATACATTTTCCCAAACGAGTAGAAAAATTAACCAACTTGAGGCACCTGAAGAATAATTACACATATTTTCTGCTCCCGAAAGGGATTGGGAAATTAAGTGGTCTCCGTCAGTTATTGAGAATCACGATTGACCCAAAATTCAAGGATGCATTTTCTCTTCGGGATCTCAAGAACCTTAATAATATTAGTGGGTCATTGACGATATTTTTTATTCAAAGAGAACGCAATACACTTGTTGATGATGCTAAGCAAGCACAGTTGGAAGAAAAGAAACACATCACTGCGTTGAGCCTAAATTTTCCAGAAAGGGCAGCAGAAGAGTGGATGCACCAACAAGATGAAGAATTGGTTGAAGCTTTAAAGCCACCTCCAGGTTTGGAATTATTAAGAATAACTTGCTACATGGGCGCAAGTAGTCCGAGTTATATCAACACACTAACTTCTCTTAAAAAACTCAAGTTATGGTATTGGAGCAACTGTGAGCATTTGCCGGCCTTAGGAATGCTGCCTTGCCTGGAGTATGTTGAATTCAATAATTTTGGAAGAGTTAAGAAAGTGAGCGCTGCGTTTTATGGGATGGATGGGGTCGTGGAAGCATCATCATCAACGGCTCCACTATTTCCTAAACTGACAAATTTAGAGTTCATGAATATGATTGAATGGGAAGAGTGGAATGATTATGATGGAGATGAACAAGTGTTGCCGTGCCTGAGTTATCTGAGCATTGAGAATTGTCCGAAGCTGAAGTCATTGCCAAATTTCATTCGCAGAAAGGCTACACTCCAAAGAACATTACTTAGATGATTCCTATTGACCGCTTCTTTTCCACTAAAGGTAATTATCAGTACTGATTCCTCATTTTAGATCTCAATATCCTATTTTTCCTTGTGATTCTAATGTTGTTTTTCTGCTTAATGCAGAATCTTTGCGTATCTTTAAGAGATTACTTATTTGGAAGTCCATTCATGTCCAAAGTCGAAGGCATTGCCGAATTACATTCTCAGAAATACTTCCCTCGAACTCGACATAAGATGTTGTGATGCTTTGGAATTAACAATCTCTAAGTTGATGGAGTTTTAGGAATAAAATTATTCAACATGTAGCAAAAATTCTGGTAATTTCATGTTTTATTTTTTGCATTTTATATTCTTCTATCTTTTTAAATATTTATTTGTCAGCATCCAATATGAAGTTACTGCTCAATTTCATGTATATATCTTTTCTGACATTCTAGTATCTGATCTCCTCATTTTACTTTGATCATACAAGGGTATTCGTCCCGGTAATTTGCAGCATACAGCCTTGAAAGCATAAGAGCATGAAATCATTGCAGGGTTAGAGTTGTTGCTTTTATTCGTATTAATTTGTGCCCACGTGTCTTAAAAGTGAAGAAAAAAGAAAAGTCCCTTGTTGACAAATTTATTAAGGGTTATATGCAAATGTGATCCTCCTATTCAACTACTTCAACCACTTCCGACCACCACCTAACATTTTTTAGCTCTTTGAAGCTTGAGTTCATTTTTCTTCCACTATCGGGGACATTTCTTTCTTTTATTTTCTAAAAGTTTGATTTTATGAGTTACTTGCCGTACTTTCACTTCCTTTCTCTCTCCATTTTTGGAATTTTAATATTGTTTCACATTTATTAACAAATTAAATGAAAATAGTATTTTGTAAATTATAACTTTAAACAATGTTTTGTAAAAAATGTCCTTAACACAATATGGCTTACTTTGAATTGGGCCTTTATGTTATACAATCAGCAGAATATAGAGCCCAAGCGTTCGTGTGAAATGTCAACAATACGCTTGTCAATATGCTCTAGTAATCATCGTCCTTGTATCTGCTGCGTTTTCTCTCAATTGAGCTGCTTCTCTTCCCGTCATCAATCCTTTCTTGTTCTGCTTTGCAACTCGACGTAATCCACTTCGGTTGAGGTAAGATACTTCTCTGGCCTTTTAACATCTCAAAGTCTAGATTTTTTTTGAGGGATTCGAAGTTAGGATTGCAATTTATTTTTAATTGAATTTGGGAGTGTTAATAGATTTAATGATAGTGGTGACTTGAGTTGCCTAGACTCTTTCTTGTTTATCAAATTTCTCATATTTATCAGATGATGAACAAGTTCACTAGATGAGAGAAAGCTAGAATTTCGGAGAGTTATGAGGGCTTTTTACATTCCTCCCAAGCAATGTGTAAAAGCTCAACTTTTTCTAAATTTTATTCAAACCCCAGACAGATCCCCTGCGTTCTTAAATCATTTCTCAATCTATGCTCTCAACGTAAACTTTCTGAAGCAATTTCTTCTCTTCCGCATTTAGAAAGTAAAGGCATAAAGGTTCCGACTGAGGTTTAAGGTGACCTTCTCCATCAGTGGCTGTTAGGGATAGGATATAATGCACATTCCTTTGCAGGCTTATTAACTATTAGTATCAAATTGAAGGTGTTAGAGCTTACTAGCCAGGCTCGCCCGCATGTTTTTGTTCTTGGGCTTTTATCCAATTTGGTTATTTCGAGTACAGTTCTCAATTCCTATTCAAAATGCAGTGTTATATGGATGATGCAAGGCGGCTGTTTGATGAGATGAACTTCATGGATGTTCTTACTTGGACATCAATGGTTTCCAGATATGCTCAACTGGGTGATATGGATGCTGCTAGTGAGTTGTTTAATTTGATGCCTGTTAAGAACTCCATTTCATGGACATCTTTGATTTCTGGGTATACTAGGCATGGTTTGGGGCATGAAGCACTTGAGCTGTTCACAAAAATGATGGACCTTGGCATTCAACCTGGTCAATTTACTTATAGCAGTTGTCTTTGTGCTTGTGCTAGTATAGCTTCACTTAATTATGGTAAACAGATACATGGGAATTTGATACGCACCAATTTCAGACCTAACTCGATAGTTATGGGCTCTCTCATTGATATGTACTCCAAACGGGAATTTGAAAGTTGGGCAGCGGGTGTTTAGGCTAATGGGTGAAAAACAGGATGTTGTCTTGTGGAACACCATAATTTGTGATGGTTTTAGTGAAGAAGCTATACAGATGTTTGATGACATGATTGATCGGGAATAAAGCCAGACAACATAACTTTGCTTGTCGTAATCCAAGCTTGGCGTCATTCTCGACTTGTGGGGGAGGGGCTTAGGCTATTCTAGTCCATAGCATGTTGTCATGGTTTTGTTCCAGATCAAGAACATTATGCATGCTTGATTGATCTCCTAGGTCGAGCAAGGAATTTCGACAAGTTGATTAGCCAACTCGAGAAGATGCCATGTAAACCAGATGAGAGAATATGGAATGATTCGCTTAGCAGTTTAGAATAAATAAAGAAGGTTAGACAACATATGGATGAGAGACACGTAGAGGAAGAGCGAGCAATTAGTTGGATAGAGGGTGTTAAACCCCTCAATCTCAAGACATGCATATGTGTGTGATTATAACTACTTCATCGTTAACTCCAAAATAGATATAACAATTACATGAGCGTGGTCACACGTCAATTAAGAATAATTATCCATATACACAATCAACAAAGAATTTAAGTTAAAAGAACATATATTGTATAGGAGGATATCAGTGAACTGCCTTCAGGACAAGTTCGTGATTGCTAGAAAATTAATAAAGCATAGTAATGAAAATATATTAATATGTTAATAGAGAAATAATAAAAGATGGATAAAAGAAGTGGCATCCCAAGGGGAGCATTTTTACAAAGAGGAAAAATGAGGCTTACATAGGCCAAAAGGATGGAAAGAGAACAAAGTAATCTATCATAAAATAATACTAAAACCTAATAAATTTCTAGATATATTGGTTAGATTATATAAAATAAAAGCCACTTTCTCTCTTGTGAATTATAGAAATGGCAGTTTGATAAATAACCCAAAAGTCAAATTTCTTTACTTTTCCACTCTTCTTGCACATGTCACATCAGTCATGTTTCATACTTACTTTTGTACTTGAGATCTTCTTCAGATTTTCCTAGCCATAATTCATCTATTTCTTCAACTCTTTGTAGAAAGACCTTAGCGAGAGAGATTGAAATCTGAAACTGTTAACTTATTAATAAAAATTGTTGAAGTTCTTATACAATTTATAAGCACATTCGAACATGATATTAATAGCATATTTTTCACTCATCAACAATCTTATTTCTGCTTTATTTATTTTTTTCAGCAATCTTTACATTTTTTGTTTATTATATTCTCATATATTTGGACTTTTAACTATTGATTTACCTTATAAATTTCTTTCCTTGCTCCTCGTGAATGACACTTGATCTTGCCCTTTATTATTTATCACAATCTAGTGCACTTGATAGGTTCGTCCGAGCAGCAACTCCTATCTCACAAGCCCTTAGACCATCCATTGTTAAAATTTCTACTGAAACCAAACTTGCATTTATATATAACTATGTTAATTAGGCACACTTTTATAATGAAACCATTATGCTTATAAAATAACCATATATCATTGACATTCATATTAAAATCCTAATTTTATCCTTAAATAAATTATAAGATTTTATTTACGTAGCTAGTAATCAGATTTCAACAGTGTTAGCTTATCATAGTTGGGGATGTAGTGGATAGTAACATTAAGCAAAATTGTTGCAAATGTCAGGTTGACCGAATATAAATATGATGCAACTGGGTTTCTTCATTTTTTTATATTACCATTAAAAAAAAGTATATAGTAGATATTTCTTGTCTAGTGGTTGGATAAAGACAACAATTAATTATTAACTTTCATCATACGGTATTTAAAAATTCAAAAATTTCGACGACCTCTTATAATCAGTCTGTAATTAATATTATTTGAAAGTCTTTGCTCAATTATTTTTGTCAGCCAAAATTTCTAAACCAAAAAACACGGCCCACACCACTCCATTATAAGATTTAAATGATTGAATCATGTTATGATCACTACCAACAAAAACACCCATAAGCATTTTATTTTGTTCCTCGTTTAGAAAATGTTCATTCCAAACCCGTTTGAAGTTGTTCTTTTTAAATTATTGAATACGCTGAAATCAGTCATTGAGAAGGAAATCAGACTTGTTGCTGGTGTTGAGCAGGAGGTACAAAAGCTCATTTCCTATCTCCAATCCATCCAAGCGGAGCTCATTGATGCTGAGGGAAAGCTACTGAAGGATCCATCTTTTCGACTCTGGCTTGATAGCCTAAAAAGCGTGGCCTATGACATTGATGATGTTTTGGATGAGTGGAGTTATGAAAATCTCAAATCCGAATTTGTTACAAGCAAGGTATGGTCTTTCGATCCCCAACCTTCTTGCTTTTGCTTACCTAAGGTTGCTTTACGCCATCATATTGCTGTAAAATTGAGCAATCTCAATGCGAGATTGGATGTTATTGCCGCTCAGAAAGGAAAGTATGTTTCATTGTTAGTGCGAGGCATTCATGAACACGTTGAAAGGCCTCTAACTAGCCATGTTATAGATATATCAGCGGTGAAAGGCAGAGAGGTCGAGAAAGAACGACTTGTGAACATGTTGCTGGCTGAGTGTAGTGAATGGCCAAAGCTCCATCTCATCTCTATTGTAGGGATGGGAGGGATTGGGAAAACAACACTTGCCCAACTAGTTTATAACGATGAAATGGTGGACACCCATTTCGATGTAAGAATATGGGTTTGTGTACCTGAGCCCTATGATAGGATTAGGATTTTTGAAACGATACTTGAATCCCTCATACGCCATACTCCCAACCTAGTTGAATCGCAAAGCATTCAAGTGAAAATTCAAAAGTCCGTTGAAGGAAAAAAATTCTTACTTGTTTTAGATGGTGTGTGGAATGAAGATCCAAATGAGTGGAAGCTGTTGGAAGATTGTCTGATATCTGGTTCATTCGGAAGTAAAATTCTGGTGACCACACGCAATGAAAATGTGGCAAAACTTATGGGCTGCATGGACAAAGACATATTCCGAGTTGGATTATTATCCAAGGAGGAATGTTGGTCAATGTTCTGTGAGATTGCATTTTATTGTCACACTAGTGAACAGCGGCGAAATCTAGAAACAATTGGAGTGGAAATTGTAGCCAGATGCAAGGGGTTGCCTTTAGCCGTAAAGACTATGGCAGGTCTCTTACGTTTTCAATTCTCGAAAGGGGAATGGGAATGTTTGTTAGGTAGTGAATTATGGAAGCTGGAGAAAGCTAAACAGGACATTTTGGGCCAGTTATGGTTAAGTTATTATGACTTACCATCGCCTTTGAGACAATGCTTCTTATATTGTGCTAACTTTCCTAAGGGCTATAGAATAAGTAAAGATGAATTGATTAGCTTATGGATGGCTCACGGGT
Source organism: Euphorbia corollata (assembly GCA_948277035.1). NCBI lineage: Eukaryota > Viridiplantae > Streptophyta > Magnoliopsida > Malpighiales > Euphorbiaceae > Euphorbia > Euphorbia corollata. The sequence continues at coordinate 1,994 of CAOJBI011104046.1, read as the reverse complement.
TCCTAAAATCAACAGAAGATAGAGATATGGAAATGGTTGCGAATGACTACTTCCATGATTTAGGAATGAGATCTCTTTTTCAAGAATTCGAAGTAGAAGAAAAATTTAACTCATTAGATAAGACTTACTGTAAAATGCATGATCTAGTGCATGATTTGGCCAGATACATGATAGGGAAAGAATGTCTTTACATAGATATAAATAGTATCGAAGAAACCACTGGCCATTGGTTTAGTGGCCACACCTCTATCCCAAAGTTGAGCAAGAAGGTGGGGGTCCTGGATTCGAGTCTCAGGTTCCTCAAAAAATTAAATATTCCATATTATTCAAATAATAATAGTGCTGAAGAGGGTATAAATAGCGTGCATACTGAAGATATTGATAATTTATATCATTTAATTGTAAAGCTTGGAGAAAAGGTCGAGTTTCTTGATTCATTTTATAACCTGCGAAAGTTACGAAGTCTAGTTATTTTGCCTCCGAAATATGATTCATTGGTTGGATCGGCTTTACCAAAAATATTTAACGAATTGACCTGCCTGAGATCTCTAAACTTAAGTGGATGTTGCCTTGAAAGCATTCCATCGAATATAAATAAATTGATTCATTTGAGATGGCTTAAGTTGTCCAAGAATTATGCTTTGAAGGAGCTGCCTGAAACAATTTGTAAATTGTATAATTTGCAAACTCTAAGTGTGAATTGGTGTGTTGATTTGATACATTTTCCCATACGAGTAGAAAATTTAACCAACTTGAGGCATCTAAAGAATGAGTACACGTATTTTTTGCTACCAAAAGGGATTGGGCAGTTAAGTGGTCTCAGGAAGTTATCACGGATCACAATTGACCCGAAATTCAAGGATGCATTTTCTCTTCGAGATCTCAAGAACCTTAAAAACATTAGTGGGTCAGTCACAATATTTTTCATAGAAAGAGAACGTGATACACTTGTCGAAGATGCTAAGGAAGCACAGTTGAAGGAAAAGAAACACATCACTGCATTGAGTTTGAATTTTCCAGAAAGGGCAGCAGAAGAGTGGATGCAACAACAAGATAAACAACTGGTTGAAGCTTTAAAGCCACCGCCAAAGTTGGAAGTGTTGAGAATAAATAGCTATGCAGGTGCGAATTGTCCAAGTTGGATAAGCACACTTACTTCTCTGAAAATGCTCAAGTTATGGTATTGGAACAACTGTATGCACTTGCCCGCATTAGCAAAGCTGCCTTGTCTCGAGTATATTGAATTCAATGGTTTTGGGAGAGTTAAAGAGGTGACTGCTGCATTTTATTGGATGGATTGGGTCATGGAAGAATCATCTTCAACTACTCCATTATTTCCTAAACTGACAAATTTACAGTTCCTGAATATGATTGAATGGGAAGAGTGGAATGATTATGATGGAGAGGAACAAGTAATGCCGAGCCTGAGTTATTTGCGCATTGAGAATTGTCCGAAACTGAAAGCACTGCCAAATTTCATTCGCAAAATGGCTACACTGCATAAGCAAATTTCTTAAATCTCTAATGAAGGTAAATATCCAAAATTTCTCCTTTAGATTCTAATATTTTTTTCTGCACCTTTAGAAGTTATGGCTTGTATTCAAAAGAAAATATTCTTTGTTGACTTGTATTCACAGTTATCTGATTGATCTTTTTTTTCTTTTCTCTGTCTCATCATAAAGAAGAAGTCCTTTCAGCCATAATAATCAACATCCTCAGACTTTTTTTACCAATGACTTTGAAGCTTATGAACCGTCTCATTAACAAATGTAAGCTGCTATAATTCATTATAACCTTTTCATGTAATTTTTGATTAGTAAATCTGCTTTTCTCTGTATACAACCCCAGGAAAAAGGCATAGAGATCGTATCTAAGAAAGTTGAAATGAGAATGAAGCATTAGTTCTGATGGAGTTTGAGGTCAAATTCCAGCAAAATCATGTTCATGTTCAAATGTTCACATTCTAGTTGGTAGGTCTACAAGACACGGTGTTT
>CAOJBI011102782.1:0-14847 GCA_948277035.1 Euphorbia corollata | reverse complement strand
CAGATTATCCATTGATCTTAGAATAGGTTTTAAGTTAGGAGTAGTTTAATATCACAAATCTCCCTTTTTATCGTTCAAACATAGAAAATCCTGAGTAGCTTAGTAGGTTGTTGCCTTTTCCCTGTGGATCGATACCTGGACTAACCGGAATTATTACTTGTCAACGATAGGTACACTGCCTTAGTTGTGTGACTTTAGGTGTTAGTTTCATACTCACGCTTATAGCCCACCACCTACCTCACCCTTCATTTCATTTACTACCACCTTTGCCACTACTTTCATGTAACATCCCATTTCATGACATTACATTTGCATTTAGTTATATACATTATAGATCATAGAATTTCATTAGATAAAGTATGAGTTTATAAGAATTACATTATTTTTATATATATTGGTTTAACTTATACCAAGTATAAAAGTGAATATTTAAATAAATAAATTTGGGATGTTATAAGATGGAAATAAAAAAATTATAGTTAGTAACTAAATAATTATGTGAGGTAATTAAATTATTATTTGAGATTGTTTATTTATTAGTATTGGTATAAGTATAGGTATGTTATAGAATGGGTATAAGTATAAGTGTGGAAGGGTAAAATTGTCTTTTCACCCTATAGATATTTGTGAATTAGATACAAATGGATTTATATCAGCTTTTGCCTCTTCAAACACATCAAAATACTCAGAAAACATAGAGTATAGAAGAAGAAGAAGAAGAAGAAGAAGAAGAAGAAGAAGAAGAAGAAGTAAGGAATCAGGTTTGTTTTCATTTTTGTAAGATGATTTTCTTAGTGATAGATATAGAATTAGAATTCCATATACAAAGATTCATTGAAGCTTAGTATGTTAGGGTTCTTCCTATAAAATTTGGGAATCTTTCAGTGGATAGATTTTGTTCTATAATTTATTGAATTTAAACTACTTGAAGTGGTAAGGTCACAACAATAGGGTGAGATTCAAATTGATGCTATGATTTTTGTACATGTTGATAAATTCTGAAACTTGGATATGTTTTACCCATACAAGTTAAGTTTATTAGAGAAAAGGAATTAGTTCAATCTAAGCTTTGTACAAAAAGTTATAGTCAATTTACCAAGGTACTGTCCAGGTTGAACGAGATTGAAACAAAGGACAAAAGATTGATTTACTAGGATTTGTATACTGACCATATGATTGTGCCTATGAGTGTTAAAAAAAGAATGACTTTGGTTTGAGGTCATTTGGTTTATTATTTTTGAAGTTATGAATTTTTAAGTATGGTAAGGTCATAAGAAGACCAATTCTGATTTGCTGGAAATTTGGACAGATTGAGTGTATGAATGTAAAATTCACTATAATTCGTACAAGGCTCTGAAAATTCTAAAATTTTATATCTTTGGATACTGTAAGTTTTGAATGATTCCCAAAAAGAAAAACCGAATTTGGATAAGTGAGTTAAGAGTTATGAATTTTTGAATTTAGAAATGTCCTAAGGAATAAAATCCTGGTTAGGGATAATTTTTGAATAAATAAAAAAATAAATTATATATGTATTTGATATGAAATATGCATGTTTATAGGAGCTCAAAATCGTGAAGCTATCCCGGAAGAAGATCCAAGTCAGTTTCGAGGGAATTAGCCTGGACAATATGTGAGTATAAACATGACATGAATTAAATGTGATTGTGTATATATGTGATTTGTATATGTGTGGTTTATAAAATATGTTTCCATGTACTTGGTGTTGATATGCGTATTTGGTATATGAGAAATATGATGATATGGATACATGATAATTATACGATACATGATTTACATGATATGTGAACTTGTACATGTTGACATGAAATGTTAAAAGGACGTTGTGACATACATGTCCAAACATTGCAATACATGATTACATGGGCTATGTGACAATACATGATTACACGGGCTATGTGACAATACATGATTACACAGGTTATGTGCCAATACTTGATTATATGGACTTTGTGCCAAATACTTGATCTCGGGGCAATGATTTGGTTGGTATTGTCACAACAATTAAATAAATGGAACATTTATAAGCATATTTACATGTCTGTGACATGTGTATTTGAATTCATGAATTGTTTATATTCACTGAGCTTGCGGCTCATAAAAATCGCTATATTTTTCCAGTGTATCATAGTTGTAAATAAAGTCTGTATTAGAAGATTACTACCTATAGCTACTATGAAAGAAATGTTGGTTGGCTGTGTTCCATTTCGCTCTCCTCATCTGACAAGCATGTAGCATACATAAAGGCCGGGTTATAGTTTTGCTATGTGAATATGTTAATGTAATAGGTTGTCTTGTTTTTAATTATCATACCAAAACATAAGTAATAAGTTAAAGCGTATATATATAAAAGAAATATACGAGATAATATGATATAAATGTTGTCTTTTTGTTTATACACATATAAGGAAGTTATATGATAAAAGTTTTAAAAAAAAATTTTACGATTATTTTCTAGATATTATGATATGAGGTGTGAGTTGTTTCATTTCATGTCTTCCACATCCATTGTATCTGCTGGTACTACTACCACTCCACTTCCACCACTTTTATCACCATAAATACCATCTTTCTACTTCTCCAATTTCACTATTTTTGCCACAAACATTTTTTCGAAAATAAATATCCAACAGTAGAAATTTTAATTGTGTCAATTGTGTTGGTGTTTTTATGTCAATATAGCCGTTAACGTATTGGTTAGAGATATTTAACACCAGAGATTTTATAAGATGGTTGTAGATTTCTTTGCTCACGTCCATTCTCGATATCACTGCTTGAGAATTTTTGTTTCAGATTATTTCTCGGACATGAAACATGGCTTTTGAAGGTCTTTATATAACGACTTAACCATAAACTGAGGAAATTTTATAGATTATTGGTTTTAGGGAGTGTTTGACAAGACAGCTAAACAACTGTTTTTTGCTTTTACGGTTCAAAAAGTAGCTATAACCAAACAGTTGTTGTTGCTTTTTGCTGCTTTTGAAGACCAAAAAGTGATCAGTAACAGCAAACAGTTATCAGCAACAGCAAACAGCAACCGCAACAGCAATGCGAACAGCAATGCCAAACGGAGCCATAGACAAAAACATTTATTTTAATAGTCTTAAAGTTAATTAAAATTATTTTTCTTACTATTGAGAAGCAAAATTATAACATGATTTTGTAAACAATATTAATAAAATTAAAGAACGCATTAAAGAAACCGAAACCAAAAGTAGAATAGAATAAAAAATTCAAAATTGTTTTGATCTATGGTCTAATAATTTTGTATAAGATTCATAAAAAAAATTTTGTATAAGAAAAAGTAATTTGATTATCAAATTAATAAATTCATATATGCTTAATTGCATAAAAATGTTCAATAAAGAATAAATGTTTCGTTATTTTAGATGTTGTTGAGTTAAATTGAATTGAATTGTATTGTATGGATTTCATGATATTAAGTTTGAAAGAACAAGTCAAAGTAATTAATGTACAATTAGCTTAATATTTGAATATTCCCATGCTCTTGTAGTTAATTAATGGTATACAGTGATATTGTCTTGGGAAATGAAATCAAAATGTGTTAGTGTATGCATATTAATTTAAAATTTTTATAAAGAAAACAAAAATTCAAGTATTTATTGTTTGGTTATTTCTTTAATTATTTTAAAATAAAAAACACTATAAAATGACAATTTTTCATAATTTAGAATACAACATTCTTTTGGGCCGGGCCCAAATTTTGAATAAGCGGAGAACTGGATATAACAAAAATGGGGCAAACTGCGGGATTCTGAATAAGGGTTCAAAAAGTAATTTTGTGAATTGGTGATCTATAAATATCGGATTACTATCCAAGAAACCCTAGTTATCTTATATTGCCGACGCCGCGCCTACTCAGTCTTCTTCTGTAGCCATGGTAAATTCTTTCAGCGATATCTTCTTTGTCGAGATTTATAACCAGTGCATTATTTAACGTTTCTTATTACTTTCATCATTTACCAGTTATCCCTGAAAGGATCTGCATTTTGATTGAAAAACTCGTTCCCTTTTTGTATGTTAATTAGGCGGATGTGGAACCTGATGTCGCTGCTGCGGGTCAGCCAAAGAAGAGAACGTTCAAGAAGTTCAGTTACAGGGGAGTTGATTTGGACGCTCTCTTAGATATGTCTACCGATGAACTCGTTAAGCTCTTTAGGGCTCGTATCCGTAGAAGGTCCAAACTCTGCCATTTAGTGAATTATTTTTTATGACTAGGCTCCTTATTTTGTGGTTGGATTATAGTGTACACAATATTTATTAAATGTTATTTCTCCAGGTTCAAACGTGGTTTGAAGAGGAAGCCTATGGCTCTTATCAAAAAGCTTCGTACTGCGGTATGTTCATTTATCTAAGTTCTTGCTGTGAAACGTTGATTTGGTTGCCTAAAATGTTGTTGTGATTCTTATTCGATGGTGAAGCTTGTAGATCTAGCTAGACTTTGATTCACTTGCTGATGTCTGATTTTGCACTCTGTGAATGAATTTGAAATTTCTTTATTTAGTTACTGTTGTAGAGAAATTTGATTTTTTATACTGTTTTATGGAACCGTATCCAATTTAACTGTTATTGTCATTGATGAACTCTAATCATCAGGCTCTATTTGACTGCTAGTATAATTAATGCTGGTTAGGAAGACACTCTAGAGGAAACATTCTCATAGATTGGGCGAAACAGGCCTGATGGTTGTTGTGATGTTAATTCTATGAGATGCTCATAAATTTACACAGAATATTTGTGGCCGTGCATAGTTTTACATTGAAATGGCCTTTTTCGTAGAGAGTTGAGTTCAGTTTATTACATAATTGATTCGTTCCATGATTCATGGTATTTAAGTCTCTGATGATTAGTCCTCATTCTTCAGCTTAGCTTTTTTTTTTTTTCTGAATTCTTAGTTCTTTTTTTTCTATTAGATCGGATGTTTTTATGAGATATGATGAGTAACTTAATTGGTCCGTGTTTCTGATATCACTGTGACTGATTTTATATTAACCAAACTCTGATCTCTGTTTATTCAATCGATTCTATATTAAAAATTTTCGATTTGTTTACTGAGTAAATTCTTTTTAATGGATTTTGTCGTGCTCTGTGATTATGAGCCTGATCCGGGCAATATACGCTATTCTGATTAATATGTGAGCAGAAAGCTAAAACATTATATATGAGAGCAGTAGTTCTCATATGTTAATCAAATTTGTTAAACTATGGAGATTCTGCTAGGAGGAATTGATGAAATAATTCACATGTCAGACTTCAGAGATTTTCAATCTATGAGAAGGAATTTCATATTTCTGAGCAGAAAATAAGTTTGTATTTTTCGCAAAACTCATCCGGCAAGAGAGAGAAACCCGACTAATTGGTTATGCCTGGCTTTGATTTAAGTTGGTTAAAACAATATTTTTATACAGAAACGTGAATTTTTTGACTAAGTGTGTATGCATTGTTTTCTCCCGCCTGATTTTGCTGTGTATCTTTTTGTTATGCAAATATCATTTGGAATTTATCTACTTGGTTTTAGTTATTGCTCTTGAGCTCTTCTTTCTTGACTTCTTTTTGGTGGTCTTGTCCATTTGAGTAAGAGAATGGATTTCACATAAACTTCATGTGGCTGAATTGTACTTTTGTGTGGCTAGTAATTTTTAGCAGGGGTAATTGACCTATATTTTCTGTTTGTCATTAGAAAATGAAGGCGGAATAGTGAACCTCCATTTTCATTTTATCATTTGTGTCTTCCATTATACTCTTATGTATAACATATTTTATTGGTAGGTCTATACTCAATATTTCTCAATGTCAAATGATGTAAGGTTATGATTTCTCTTTGCAGAAAAGGGAGGCACCACCTGGTGAGAAGCCTGAGCCTGTGAGGACTCACCTGAGGAACATGATCATAGTGCCTGAAATGATTGGCAGTATAATTGGTGTTTACAATGGGAAGACCTTCAATCAGGTTGAAATCAAGCCTGAAATGATAGGCCATTATCTTGCTGAATTTTCAATTTCATACAAGCCTGTTAAGCATGGACGACCTGGTGTTGGTGCTACCCACTCTTCCAGGTTTATTCCCCTTAAGTGAAGATATTTTGCAGATGTCGCTGAAGTTTTTCTTCCGTTGCTTTTTGCTGGTCCATTATTTCTTTTCTTGTTGAATCAGATGATTTTAGTAGTTCGATAATTTTGTTGCTTAATGAATTAAAATATTACTTCCTGTCATCTTATTATTCTGGTGATCAGTGCTTTATGTAGTACCTTATCACTTGGCTAGGTGCTAAAGTAATTTATGATATATTATATTACACATTTGAACCTGGATAATGCTGAATGGTGATTCACAAACAGTCAAACAGATGGCCAATTAGTCAGTCAGTCCCTCGTTTACAGTAGACTGTCGGTGATTGAATATGGTTGTCATCAGTCGATCACGTTCCATGCCATGCTATGTGCTTTCTAGCTTTAGTATGAATCTTCTGTTCTCCTGAAATTTTAATGAAATTCAGTTGTTGCTTTCTAATACTTTGGACTTTCTTAGTTGAATGATAGCCCCTACAAATGTTGTGTTAAATATACGCTGTACTGCCTATTTATCCTAGGAAAAAGTCATCTTGATGCACAATGCTCATCTTATTCAATAAATGCAATTTTCAAAATAGTTTTGTTCCAACTATTTTTGTGTTTTTCTCATCGATATGAAACAATACAATTTCTCACGCTTGAAAGATCCTCTGTTTACATTTCAATTTCGTAACAATTTTGTACTTGGAGCATCATATACTGCAATACCATTATAAACTTGACTGAGTCACCATGAATTGAGTGACACTATTATATTACTATACAAGCACCCTTGTCTGCTGGTATTCGAAGGTAATAAGCATATTGTAGATCAGTGAGGTACTCTGTCCGAAAAGGCAAATTTTAGGGCCAAGATGGCAATTCATTTTCCGTTGGGTTAAACTGGTACCCTAATTATGCTAAGTTATGGAGCCGTTTAAGTCTCGATAAACAATATTTGAAGCACTTGTATTGATAAGCCCGCTGTGATTTGTAGTCCTCACTCAGCAAACCCATTAAAACTGGTTTTTGAAGAAATCTTTTTTGTTTTCTGCTGAAAGTCTTGTAAAAAGATAAAAGAAATTAAGACTGCAGAAGAATTCACTAGAAAGGACAACTATGTGCACTGTCGCAAGATTTATAATCGTATACTCCTGGAAGTGTGATAGTTACTGTTTTTCTTTTAAAAAAATAATGATGCGAGCGAAGACTTGTATCCATATAAATAAAAATGAATACACCCGAAATTGAAGTGATGTCTATAACTCTAGTTTTCATTATATGGATGATGTAGTCTTGGTCATAGACATTCAAAATTTCATCAAGGATAATAACAAGAACTTAGTTACTTTATTTTATTATATTGAAACAATGGAATTCTAGGGAATATGATCTTCTGTCCCCAACCCTGTCCCCTCCAATCAGATATTGTCATGTGTCATTTTGAATTAATATTTACTTTTTTAAATCATTAATGGTAATTTCTGATTGGAGGGTTTCTGATTGGAGGGGACATGGTTGGGGACAGAAGATCTTATTCCGAATTTTAGATTGAGGCTTAGATATTCTTTTCGGGTGAATTCTATTTCAATGTTAAACTAGTAAAAATAAGAAAAAATTTACAAATAATAAAAAATGTCCCCTGATTTTGTTTTGGTGTTAACTCTAATGGGAACGAAAATGAGTAAAAATTGAAAATACAAAAGAAACGTATAAATGAAAAAGATATAAACATAAATTGTTTTTCCAGGGTGATTTTGTTTCCATAGAGTTAATAAAAATTTTGGTTTTCATTATCATTGGAAATTAATTTATTAGATCTACGAGGTAATATCTATTTTTCTTATATCTCTTATTTATTAAATATTGTAAAATTATTTCTCATTCTTTTGTTGTTTGTTTTTTAGTTGGGTCAATTATGATTTAAATTTCGTGGCTCATTCTTTGGTTCGAGTTATTTATTTGGATGAGGTGTAATGGTGATTTGGATTGATAATCCACCTATTTATTTACCCATTCATTTTTTATTTAATATAATCCCTCCTTTCAAAAAAAATTCCGTACCACTAATATGAAAGCCAGAATAATCAAAGTCACCAACATATAATTATTTATATCAGAATCTACAAACTTCGTATTTAAATATTTCAATAGATTACGGTACGTAATTACGTATAGATGTATATATCAAATTATCTTTAACAATACACGAGATTTCAAATTTCGTGGTTCCCAGGAGAAATAAATGCGAAAATTTTCACTTTCTGATGAAAAATTGTATATCTTGTAAAAGTTGACATTACAACATCACCCCCTCATTTTCACCGAATTAAGGAATTGGGGAATAGAGATATGGTCAAAACTTAAAAATTACACTACAACATAGTTCATTACAAATTGAATATTACGTTAAGCTAAAAGAGGAAAATTTTTCTGACCAAATTAACTAATAATTTTGGGGTAAATACCTTCTTGACAAATAAGCCACGAGTGATGGTTCCACAGGTATATATGTCCCTAGATTAGACCCACCACCATTAACACCATAACTCTCAAATATGGAAACTTTGACCAACAGAAGAATTGCAGAATGTCTCAAGGACAAAAATGATGTATCCCAAGTCATAATGGGACCTTGTTCTTGATATGGGCTGCTATGACTCTATACCAAACTAGAATGGATAGGTAGGTCACATAGAGTGTCTTAATTTGATCATTTTTCAATATTGACAAATTTTTTTTATTGATCCAGGACAAGCCCATATTTCGTCTCCTTTGTACGTCACATGATTTGTTGTTAACAAGTTCTGCTAGGGTTTGATCAATTTTCAATAGTTCCCTCGTGAAGTCATGGAGACAGTGAATGGGATTTCGGAAGAATAAGATTCATGTTCTCCTTTCAAGTTGGCCGATGGTTAGATAGACAATCATCGTTGGCAAAATCAGGACAAAAATTTAAAATATACGTATAAAAAAAATCAGCTTTCATCTTCATTTAAGTTTAGGTTGTTTTATGTCTAATTTACCAAAAATACACGAGAATATTATTTTGAAAAAACTCGGACGGGAAAACTCGGGCGATGACCACTTCAAACAAAAATTTATCAAATAACTTGAAGGAAGGTCCCGCATAGTATGATTATTTCCAATTGGATACTGGTGACCAAGTCAAACTGCAAAAGAAGAGCACATTACGTTCGCAGGGTTTTCAATTGAATATTTAGCAGCAAAATTTCGTTAACGGCCAAAAAATATATTTGACTAACTTATAAAGACTAATTTAACATTTTGTTACCGTTACAGAAGCCGTTTCCAAATGATAAAGAGTTCACAACTTACATGACCTTCCAATTCTTTAAAAAAGTAGATGACTAGTCTCGCATAATCATCATAGAGAGATACCAAAATCGATTGCCGAGAAAAACAGAACAGAAAATGTTGAAAGCAGAATAGAAAAGGAAGAAAACTTCCTTACAAAGATATGTACAGAAGGCAAATGATATATAAGCAGATTGAAAAGAGAATCAAGTGTTGGGAGATTGAGAAGGTTGTGTAGGGTGGTTATGTTCAGCTTCATAGGTAACAATGAGCATTGATGGCTCTTCTAAGCACCTCTCCACGTGCTTCCTCGCAGGGCACCCTCTCATGCTGCTACATTTATAATATCCCCTGCACTTGTTCAAATTCCACATCTTCATTAATTCATAACACTGGACTCCCATAACTGTACATCATTTACCGTGCTATGTATGGATCAAAGCATGTTATGTGCTACTGGCAGCTGTTTTTGCTGCCAAAAAGGAAAAAGCAATGTTCATGCGCCCCCTCCCATGATTTCTGAGTTCTTTTGTTGAGAGCTAGAATTTGGGTGGGTGGGAGCCACGATGAGATGAACAATTAACACGGGTATGAGAAACGAATAGTGCAATTACTACCTCAAACAACAAACTGGCATTGGCGCATGTCAATTTTAAAGAAAATGTAGACACGTGAGGAAATTGAACAAACCTTGGATGAGGAGAGCCTTTGATTGGCTTCTGACCATACTTCCTCCATGAATAATCATCAGGAGGGATATCAGCAAGCTTGTTGCTGATGGCAGGCACCTTGATTGTCCTCTTAATCCTATGTTTCCTGCACATGAACACAAAAACGTTAGACTCGCATCTCCCACAAAAAAGGAAAATACACATTAGCTACTCAATTTGACCTTTTCTTTGAGCAATGGCATCTACCGCTGCTTCCACATTTGACACTTGCATCCCCTCCTTCCCTAGCAGAACACTTCCTCTTGTGTTGCTGTGCTCCCATCAAATGAAATGCACTTCCATCTAAATTAGCCACACTTCCATCCATACTCAACGAAGATATGAAGGATCTAGTTGATGACATTGTAGGAGTACAACTAGAGTTATCGAAGTTCAAATTAACCCCACTATTGCTCCTTCTGTACATCATCTCAGCCTGCTGCTTCATTTGGAACTGCAATCTCTGCTGTTGCTGAAGGAACTGATAATGTGCTGATTGTGTTGGTTGAAGAGGGTTAAGGTTAAGGCTAAGGTTCCCATTTGAACTCAGCTCCAAAGAAAGCGAACTCTTAGCGTTAGGACCCAATTCCTGAATTGGGTGATTCTCAAGGTAATTACTTGATTGCAGAAACTGGAAGTTCTTGGAGGAGTGGCTTGTTCTATGATGCGGGTTATCTAAAAGGATGCTCTGTGACAAAGGGTTGGGTAACTTGTTCAGTTTCCTAACTCTAGCATGACCTAAGCCTGAATTTAGAAGAGAAATTACTCTCTTGAACTTAAACACAGCTTCTCCGGTTTCAGCCATTAAATTCCTATATTGAACCTGATCTTGGGGTTGAGATAACATGCTTAAAACTCTATGGCAGCCCTCCACAGCTGCCCTGTTTGCTACTTCAACCTCCTCCATAATAGTCACCAAATTCCCTGACCACTAAAAACAAAGTCCACAACCCAAACAGAATCACGCCACTAAAACCCCAAAACCTAAATTAGCAACAGATCTTCAGAGAACAAAAAAATAAGAAAAAGAAAAGCCCATCACCGGCTAAACCTGAAGGAAAGAGAAGAATTGAATGAGAAGAAGATTCAAACCCAGAGAGACAGAGCAGCAGACCTGGAGACAATAAGAAGCCCTAAACTCTAGCTCCATGTCTTAGCTTCGGACTTGAGACAAAGCTCCCATTAGAATGAATACATACAAAGCTTCCCCTTCAGCTTGTAGGGAGAGAAAGAGAAAAAGTAGGGGTTTTTCATTTGATAAATAGAGAGGAGGAGAGGAGCAGAGGAATGAAACTGCCGTCTCTGTCACAGATTTGAAGGTAGGACCCATTCAAAGACCTTGCTTATTCTCTTTTACTTTTTTTCTTCTTCAATTCAGCTGCTTTGCTTTTCTACAGCTTTTCTTTGATTAAAAAAATAAATAAATGAAAATTTGCTATTTATCATCTCCAGTTTTACTGTTTGCAGATACGCTTTGTTTAATTAATTTTGTCTTCTTCGTCTGCATGTCAATATTTACAGCTAATACCCACTTTTCCATATTCGGTCCCTTACTTATCTACATTTTACTATCCGTTAACTCTAATTTTATTTATAAGCTAATTTTTGTTTATTTTAATTACAAATAAAAAAAACTGCGGACGTTTTTTGTCTCACCTACCTAGTGTTTTTACAAGAAACATCAACGGATTTTATACGTACTTTCTGTCTTTTCTTTTTAATGTCGTTACGTGTTCTGCTTTGATGCAAATTATTAATAGTTTAATATACTTATAATATAAGTCAAAGAAGATTTTTCATTAATGATGTTAGCTATAAGCGGGTTTTTCATTAATGAGGAAATCGCTTGACAATATTTTTTAGTCACAATTTGCTCCGCTTCTTTCCACTTTCATGATTTAAAACTCCCTTTTTATCTATAAAAAAAAAGCATAATTATATGAATTTTCTGTACGTTTCTTTTAGAGTGATTAAAATTTTTGATTGAAAATCGAGAAATGTCAATGAAATTTAAAAATTAAAATTTCTAAATCTTTTAAAAGTATCAAATACCGATTATTGATCTACATCAGTGATAATCCCTCTAATTTTTTAAGTGTCCTTTTAGATTATTTATTTTAATTTCTGTAAATGTCATATTGGATTATCAATATAACGTTTACATAGTTTAGTCTAATTTACCTTGTATTTATTAGGAAAGTTATTAAGTATTGATGGAATTACTCTCTCCCTTTTTTTAACAAGTGTCTTTTTTAATTCTTTGAAATTTTTTTAAATAAGTGTCTTTTTCAAAATCTAATGCAAATATTTAAATATTTTATTTATTTTATCTTTATTTAATGAACGTTAAAAATAATAAAAAGAATAAAATTTCTAATTATATTTTAAAAGGACAAAAATTATAGGATAAATAAATACTTTTATTGTCTTAATTAATATGATATTGATTTTGATAAAAAAAACTTAACAACACTTATTAATAAATGAAAACAAGTGTAAATTGATAATTAAAATAGAAAAAGAATTCACGAAGGGTAAATAAATTGTTTTATTTGATATAAAACATATATTATTAGTTTGGATGAAACTGTGGAAGGGAATAATATACATATCACCGGCCTAATTCTATGGTATATTCATAAAATGATTAAAATCTAGACAGGGCAATACACGTTTATGCATTAAAAATATCTTCAATAACCTCGAGTTTTGTTTAAATCTATAAGTTTTTTAATTAATTTTGTAATTTCTAAATTATCCATCGTGTGTAAAAATTCAAAAACTAAATTATTTTTTTATATCCGCCATTTTAGTGATAATATCTGAATAAATTGGACAATAATTTCAAGTAAATTATTAGTTTCGATTTATTTAAAAGTAAAATGTAGGTACTTCCAAATCATTGAACTTTATGTCATTATTTTTTCATCTAAATTATTTTGTTGGCAATCCAATTGGTTTCAAAGAAAACACGTAAAGAAGTTTTTGTCACTCTATTAACAGTTTTTTTAATAAATTATAAATGAAATAATTTGTCAAAGTAATATTTTTGACCTAAAAAACAAAACCAATTAAGAAGTCTTTTTACCTGGTTAAAAAGATATTGTACAATAATTTTAATACATATTTTTGATTTATTTATATTACACGTACAAGTTGTTAGTAATTTTTGTAAAAAATATTATATATCCAGTTTAGTTTGTATCACATTTATGTCATAACTACATCCAATTTTACATTTTGTAACTTTTAAAACATTAATCGTTTATTTATTTGGATAAAAAAATTGAATAATTCTTAAAATAAAAATAAAATAATGTATAGTTGTTACTATAAAAAAAATAACGATAATTATATATGGACAAACTGACAAAGTAGATGCGGGAGAAAGAAATGAGTAAACAAAACTGAAAACTTTTAAAATCTATCAATCGAGTAGATTTTATGGTGATTTTATCAAAAATAAAATTTTCATTACTTTGCCTCTCATCACCATTGGATCAATTATGTAAAGATTGATAAAAGACAAAGTAAAATTTACTTTGTTAAAATCAAAATCAGCATAACTCATATCAGATGATAATCACAGTATGACTATAAAAGAGTGAAATTTAATTATGAATAAGTTTTTATTTCAATGAAATACTAGATATTAAAAAATGGTATAATTTGAAAATGTCTTCATAATAAAATCGAAAATAGGGAAAGAAAGTCAAAAAAATCAACTAGCTGTTTGAATCGGGTAGTTAAAGAAACAAGGGAATTTGGTGGAATAAAAATTACTATTAATTAATCTATCATTAAACAGAAAACAATTCTGCTCGGTTGCTTCATCCAAAGCCCAAATCCAACTCCTTCTTGTTTGCTATCCACTGAATGTATTTATTTATTCAAATAATTTTCACTTCCATTTTTTTTTGAAAGACAGCGGATTGTATCAAGTTAAAAGCATCTTTCACTTCCATTTGGGTCTCAGTGTCTCGTCAAAATGTAAACCACTAGGGTCCACTCGGAGAACTCATTGGTACAAACTAGGAAGTACCCATGCTAACCCGATCGACGCCCGACGCACTATTAGAACTTTGGATTTGGTCTGCATTTATAAATTCAGTTTCACTACCGGTTCAAAATACATAAATATTTTCTTTTTTCAATTTCAATAGACTGATTGGATTCATAAAAAAGTACACACAATTATACAAATATGTCTAAACTAATAAATTTGTAGCAAGAACTCGTACATTTAGTTGTTGGAAAACACCAGAAGTAATTACACTAGGAAATTTTTTATATTATTTGTCTATAGCTTGATTACGGTTAGATGAAGGTGTATTGGTATTGTCCATGTATAATTATTTTATAGCTCTAAGTTAAACCTGAAGTTTTATGGGCTTTGATATTTTGGGATTCAGCTAAGAGATTTTGAATAGGGATAAAGGATAAGAAGGCCTAAATTGCGCTATCAGCGTACCCTTTTCGATATTGAAATTAGGTGGATCTCAGCAATGAAATGAGTATAAACAACATGAAGAATTATTAATGTCACACTTTTTGACTATGAATATTATATATTGGAAAGAGGTAGTGATGTAACATACACGTCATTATAAGGTTTCATTTCAATATTGGACCGAGATCGGGGATGACACTTGAGTTAATATGCGTTGTAGCGGCATGACACCGGTCATCTTCTTTGGTGGCACTTTTAGGCCAACATACTTGTATC
>CAOJBI011101932.1:0-15718 GCA_948277035.1 Euphorbia corollata | reverse complement strand
ACATTATTATAAATAGAAGGCCAAATACATAATTTACCCCCTAAACTTGTCCCCATAAACCAAGTGTCTCCCTAAATTTATAAAAATGTACCGGTCAACCCCCTCAAATTGTAAAAAAATACCAATTTACCCATTGATTGCCACGTGTCAACTTCTTGTGGAGAGAGAAAAATGAAAATTTTGAAAAGTCAAACCAACCAGAATGTGACATTTGGCATCTAGGGGGCATATTGATGCTTTTTTTACAAGTAGAGAGGGCAACCGGGTGCTTTTCAAAGTTCAGGGGGGCACTTGATTTATTGGGACAAGTTCAGGGGGTAAACTATGTATTAGGCCTAAATAGAAACTATATACTAATTATAGAAAAAGCATGGGACCTCATTTGTTTAAAAAGATATATTTTTCAAACTTTTTAATGATTGTTTGAAATAATTCAAAATAAAATATCATGTAAGTCAATATGATAATGTAGTATAATAAGAGGAAAAGGTTTTTCATGAAAAAGATGGAAAAATATTTCTCTTACATCATCATCCCAGCTCCTTCACCGTTATCATTACCATTTTCTCCACTCCGCTACCACTATGACAACCACTATCACCTCCTCCACACCATCGCCATTAGTCAGTCAGTCTGGTTCAGATCAACTTTTAAAAGTTGAAAATAATAGGGCCAGTACATTTTAATAGCTTTATTGTAGGTATTGCTTAGATTACAAAAATAACTAGAAAAGGTTTAAAAAAGTATCATGTGATTTCATTCAATTATAAATGAAATATGAAGAATTTTTTTCAAAAAAAGGTTGTATGTTGTTTCAGAAAATTGGTCAAAAGAGATAAAAAAAAAAATATATATTTTGTTCAGAATAATTGTTTTACAGTGAATATCTTAAACAATTCAACATTCTCGTAATTTATAATTTAAAAATTATACGTTGGATAACTTTTGGAGATTTTTTTATATTTTTATGATTTTTAAAGTTTATAAACATATTTTAATTAAAAAAATGTTGATATTGTTCAAAAAATTTCAAAATTAATCACTGACATATATTGCATTTTTATTAACTATATCGGAAAAATTAAGATAAACATGAATAAGATTATCCTATACCGTGACATAATTTAATATTGAGGATATTTTGTTTGCAAATTTTTTGAAAAGATACCCGTTTGCAAAAAATATACATCGATCAAGTCATGTAAATGAGTGAAAACACAAAATTTTCTTAAGTTTGCCCAAAATAATATTAGAGTGGTATTACCTATTTGATTTGATATATATTGCATTTTCATTAACCATTTCGTAAAAATTAAGATAAAAACGAACAACCCATTGTTGTGATATATTTTAATATTGAGGATCCTCTGTTTGAAATTTTTTTTGAAACCACATATTTCTTTTGTGAAAGAAAATTCCCAAACTCCCTCATATAAACGAGTGAAAACACATAGTACTTTTTCAAAGTTTGCCCAAAATAATATTAGAGTGGTATTAACTATTTGATTTAGGTGATGCTGTCTAGACCTGTTAACTGGGCGGGCAGCCCGCTAACCCGGCACTGACCCGTATGTAAAATAAAGGGTTTTAGACATTGTATTTAATTTGAAACCCGGCCCGGCCCAAGCCCTTTTAAAGCCCTGTTATTAGAAGGCCGGGCTTGGACATATAAATTAAAATTTATTAAACTCGGCCCAGCCCGGCCCTTATATATTTATTAAATATTTTAAAAATTACATTTAAGTTATTAAAGCCCATTTTTAAGTTAACCCATTTATTAGATACTAAGCATTCCTAAACCTAATTCCAGTTAGCACTTGCAGCCGTTTCTTCTTCTTTGTTCTTCTTTCTTCTTCTTTGTCATTAAATCACATTCAATTGAAGACCATTAATTAAGATCAGATTAATCAGCCCACTGAGCACTGAGGTAACTTCAATCTTCTGTATTTCTCAATTTCTGCAACTTGGATTTGTGGTTTTGGCGTTTTAATCGAAAGGTCATGGAATGATCTTGCCGTTTATAACTCGGATTTGTAACTTCAGTTGAAGCTGATAGGTTGTAACTTCAGTCGGATCTTGACCGGTTTGCTGAGCTCTTTCGCGATCTTCTGGTCGAGTGTCTTCGCTCCTCTCCCGGGTAAGTAACATTACCCCTCTCCTTAGACCCTTTAGTGGTCTTACTTTTTTTTCCTGTTCCGGCACTGAGCATAAGCCTTGAGCTGAGCAATATAGGTCCTAAACTTCCATTCCAAAGAATGACTTTCAATGAGCCGAATTAGCTAAAAAAAGTTAGTCAAACCTGGGATTTTTCGGGAAAAAAGGTCTAATCTTCTATACATGTTTGTGTGAGCATAATGCAGGAACAAAGGGATCTTATTTGTTGCAATTGATCATAACCGGCCGCTTACAGATCAAGGTCCTTTTGATATCGTGTTGCACAAGGTTTGCTTTATAGAATGCGCATAAAAGCAGATCTGGAGTGGGAGAAGATTAGACTGGCCGCTTTCAAATCATGTTTTAACTAAGCTACCTGGCAGATCTGGAGTGGGGGATGACTCTTGATTCATTTATTTGTCTGTGGTAATCTTGAAGCTAAGTAAAGATGACGGCTACACTGCCTTGGAGGTTTTCTGCCAACAATGGTAGCAGCCTTGCTACTAATGATATGGTAATTGATTCATCATTTAATAATTTCCTTTGGACATTATACATTCCGTATTCACTCATATCAATTGTCAATTACGTATTTCCCAATGTCAATGTTTGGTGGGAGGGCTGAGGGTTGGATCCCATTATCTTCATTCTTGCAATTAAATATCTTTGGTTTAAATGCTATCAGAGTTATTCCTCTTGTTTGCTTTCAATGTCAAATTAGATGTAAATGTCGCAATTTTCTTTCTATACCTTTCTGAATTTTTGGTCAGAGAAATAGTGAAAAAGTTGCATTTTCAATGTCTGTTGTTATGTT
Source organism: Euphorbia corollata (assembly GCA_948277035.1). Classification (NCBI taxonomy): domain Eukaryota; kingdom Viridiplantae; phylum Streptophyta; class Magnoliopsida; order Malpighiales; family Euphorbiaceae; genus Euphorbia; species Euphorbia corollata. Next base: position 12,750 of record CAOJBI011101932.1, on the reverse strand, counting down.
CCAGTGATGCTATTTTAAATTTTGCACATTTCTTGTTCGCATTATACCAAAGAGATGCAGATAATGAGGCAATGCTGCCAATTTTTTCTAGGTTTAGGAAATTTCAGTCCCATAATGTCTATCTCACTGTCATGTCATCATTATTTCACTATTATATCTCAGTTTCAAAATAATGTAGTTGAAGGAGCTAATTTCAAGTATAGTGTTCCAGTTGCATCATTTAACTGCAAAAAATTTGGTTATCATTGATTTGAATTATTCGTTTGCGCTTACAACTGAATATCTTTACTTTCATGAGTTTTTCAGGAAAAAAATGGTGATGCAAGATTTCAAGATTCGGAGCCCCCAACTCCAGTTTCAGTTATGAAGATGAGTTTGAGGTGAGAGTTCTGATTTTCTGATAAACTGATGATGATCGATGGAAAACAAAAAATTCAAAATTCATGTGCATTGAATACTTTCCTAATGTCCTCTTTAGTAAATATATTATCACACAGTTTCGGTTTTTCTTGTTTAAAATTCTTCTAAGAAAAATCATAGGAGTCTTATTTGAGTGTTTGCATTTATAAGCTCGTTTTAAAGCTTAAAGGAGAATCATTCATTGTAATTTCTTTTGAAGAGCAAGCTAGTGTCAATTATTTCCTCATTTAGATACTATATAGGGATCATAGATATATTTTTGTATAATTTTCTTATGTAATCATTTACAGAGACCGCAGTACTAGTATGGAGGATCCTGATGGGACATTATCAAGTGTTGCACAGTGCATTGAACAGTTGCGTCAGAGTTCTTCATCTGTACAAGAGAAAGAGTATTCATTGAGGCAGTTACTTGAACTTATTGAAACTAGGGAAAATGCTTTCAGTGCTGTTGGATCTCATTCTCAGGCAGTTCCAGTTCTTGTTTCTCTTCTCCGATCAGGATCACTTGGAGTGAAGATTCAGGCTGCTACTGTTTTAGGTTCTCTGTGTAAGGAAAATGACCTGAGAGTAAAAGTCTTGCTTGGAGGATGCATTCCGCCGTTGCTTGGTCTTCTCAAGTCAAGTTCTGCAGATGGTCAAATTGCTTCAGCAAAGACAATTTTTGCTGTTTCTCAAGGAGGTGCCAGAGATCATGTTGGATCAAAGATCTTTTCAACTGAAGGAGTTGTCCCAGTGCTCTGGGAGCTACTCCAGAAGGGGCTCAAGACAGGCAATCTAGTCGATAATTTGTTGACTGGTGCACTGAAAAATCTCTCTAGCAGCACAGAGGGGTTTTGGTCAGCAACAATACAAGCTGGAGGAGTGGATATACTTGTAAAATTGCTCACAACAGGGCAGCCAGGCACTCAGTCTAATGTCTGCTTTCTTCTTGGATGCATGATGATGGAGGATGCATCAGTTTGTTCTAAGGTATTGGCTGCAGAGGCTACTAAACAACTGCTTAAGCTAATAGGATCTGGTAATGAAGCCCCTGTTAGAGCAGAAGCTGCAGGTGCTCTTAAATCACTTTCTGGACAGTGTAAAGAAGCAAGGCGAGAGATAGCTAACTTTAATGGTATACCTGCGTTGATAAATGCCACAATAGCTCCTTCAAAAGAGTTTATGCAGGGTGAGTATGCCCAAGCATTGCAGGAGAATGCCATGTGTGCTCTTGCAAACATTTCTGGTGGGTTATCGCATGTAATATCAAGTCTTGGTCAAAGCCTTGAATCATGTTCTTCACCTGCTCAGACTGCCGATACATTAGGGGCTTTGGCTTCAGCTCTGATGATATATGACAGCAAAGCAGAATCTACAAGGGCATCAGATCCTGTGGCTATTGAGCAGACTTTGGTTGAGCAGTTCAAGCCTCAGTTACCGTTTCTTGTGCAGGAACGTACAATTGAAGCATTGGCTAGTTTGTATGGAAATGCCGTACTCTCTGTTAAGCTAGCGAATTCCGAAGCCAAAAGATTGCTTGTTGGTTTGATCACGATGGCAACTGGTGAAGTTCAAGATGAGCTTATTAGAGCTCTCCTCACTCTCTGCACCAAGGAGGGAAGCTTGTGGCGTGCACTTCTAGGCCGTGAAGGGGTTCAGTTATTGATATCTCTTCTTGGGCTTTCATCAGAACAACAACAGGAATGTGCAGTAGCATTGCTTTGCCTTCTCTCTAATGAAAATGATGAAAGTAAATGGGCCATCACTGCTGCTGGTGGTATTCCTCCACTTGTTCAAATATTAGAGACAGGATCTGCAAAAGCCAAAGAAGATTCTGCAACAATCCTCAGGAACTTATGCAATCACAGTGAAGACATTCGAGCATGTGTTGAAAGTGCTGATGCTGTTCCTGCATTACTATGGTTACTTAAGAATGGGAGTGCCAATGGTAAAGAAATTGCAGCAAAAACTTTAAATCATTTGATTCATAAATCTGACACAGCAACCATCAGCCAGCTCACCGCATTGTTAACTAGTGATCTACCTGAATCGAAAGTGTATGTTCTGGATGCTCTGCGAAGTATGCTTTCTGTGGTTTCCTTGAATGATATCTTAAGGGAAGGTAGTGCTGCACATGATGCAATTGAGACAATGATTAAGATATTGAGCTCTACTAAAGAAGAAACTCAGGCCAAGTCTGCCTCAGCTCTTGCTGGGATTTTTGAGGCCAGGAAGGACCTTCGTGAAAGTACTATTGCGGTTAGAACTCTTTGGTCCGTGATGAAGCTGCTCAATGTTGAATCTGAAAATATATTGGTTGAGTCATCCCGTTGCCTTGCTTCATTGTTTCTCTCAATTAAAGACAACCGAGATGTGGCGGCTGCTGCACGAGATGTATTAACTCCCTTAGTTGCACTTGCAAACTCTCCCATTTTGGAAGTTGCAGAGCAGGCAACATGTGCTCTAGCAAATCTTATTTTGGATAGTGAAGTTTCGGAGAAAGCAATACCAGAGGAAATCATTGTTCCTGTAACCAGGGTTTTACGTGAAGGAACAGTTTCAGGAAAAACCCAAGCAGCAGCTGCAATTGCTCGTCTGCTCCATTCTCGTAGAATTGATTATACTGTAACTGATTGTGTCAATCGGGCTGGTACTATTCTTGCATTAGTTTCTTTTTTGGAATCTGCTGATGGTGGATCTGCTGCTGCTGCCTCAGAAGTACTTAATGCACTTGCTATTCTTTCGACATCAGAAGGGGAAAATGAAAACATTAAACCTGCTTGGGCAGTTTTGGCTGAATTTCCAAAAAGCGTGTCCCCTATAGTATCATCCATTGCATATTCAACTCCTTTATTTCAGGATAAAGCTATCGAAGTATTGTCCCGACTATGCCGAGATCAGCCTTCTGTTTTAGGAGATGCTGTTACTTGTTCTTCTGGATGTATATCATCAGTTGCAAAAAGAGTAATTAACTCCATGAATCCAAAGGTGAAAATTGGGGGATCTGCACTTCTGATATGTGCTGCCAAAGTTAGTCACCAGAGAGTTGTGGAAGACCTTAGTAGATCAGATACATGTACCCATCTTATTCATTCTCTTGTTGCAATGCTCGATTCTCCTGAGACAACTTTGGAAATTCAGGATGATTCTGTCAAGGAGACTATTTGCATCTGCAGATATACTCAAGTAGAAGCTGGAAGTGGTGTCTCAAATAGAGGAACCGCACTCATTTATGGTTATAACTTAGCCATTTGGCTACTCTCTGTTCTTGCATGTCATAATGAGAAAAGTAAAATCATCATTATGGAGGCTGGTGCAGTTTCTGTCATAACTGACAGAATCTCAAGTTGCTTTTCGCAATATAATCAGGTATCTTTCTGTCTTTTTTTAGGCAAACAACTTTACCTTGTTATGTTTATTTGTCTTAAGAACTCATTGAGGATATGTAAACATTTTGGAGCTTTAACATTATGTAATCTGCAATTAAGAAGATTAACTGTATCCTTGATTTCTTCTTGTTCAGCACTGACATTCATTTACTCTACTATATTGCCCTTAACCTTGATTTTCTCTTGTGTGGTTATTTGTGCAGAGTGATTGTGGTGAAGATAGCAGTATATGGATTTGTGCTTTGCTGCTTGCAATTCTTTTTCAAGATAGAGATATCATACGAGCAAATGCCACCATGAAATCCGTACCAGCGCTTGCAAATTTGTTAAAGTCAGAGGAGTCTGCAAATAGATATTTTGCTGCTCAAGCAATTGCTAGTCTAGTCTGCAATGGTAGCAGGGGGACTCTTCTCTCGGTTGCCAACTCGGGGGCTGCAACTAGTCTTATTTCATTACTTGGTTGTGCTGATGTGGATATATCTGATCTTGTGGATCTGTCAGAGGAGTTTGCTTTGGTGCGTTATCCAGATCAAGTTGCTCTTGAGAGGTTGTTCAGAGTTGAAGATATAAGGGTTGGAGCTACTTCTCGGAAAGCCATACCGGCCCTTGTTGATCTGCTCAAACCAATTCCCGATCGCCCTGGGGCACCTTTTCTAGCATTAGGGCTTCTGACTCAGCTTGCAAAAGACTGTCCTCCGAATAAAATTGTAATGGTAGAATCAGGGGCATTAGAAGCATTGACAAAGTATCTTTCACTTGGTCCCCAGGATGCAACCGAAGAAGCCGCAACTGATCTGTTGGGGATTTTATTTAGCAGTTCTGAAATCCGGAGACATGAATCTTCATTTGGTGCAGTCAGTCAACTTGTAGCAGTCTTGCGTTTGGGTGGAAGGGGTGCAAGGTATAGTGCTGCTAAAGCATTGGAGAGCCTATTTTCCGCTGAGCATATTAGAAATGCAGACTCTTCCCGTCAAGCTGTCCAACCATTGGTGGAGATTCTTAATACTGGTATGGAAAAGGAGCAGCATGCTGCTATCGCTGCATTGGTCAGGTTATTAAGTGAAAATCCATCACGAGCACTTGCAGTTGCAGATGTTGAGATGAATGCAGTTGATGTCCTTTGCCGTATCCTATCTTCTAACTGTTCAATGGAGCTGAAAGGGGATGCTGCAGAGTTATGTGGTGTCCTTTTTGGAAATACGCGAATCAGGTCCACGATGGCTGCTGCTCGCTGTGTTGAGCCTCTGGTTGCTCTCCTTGTGACTGAGTTCAGTCCAGCTCAGCATTCAGTAGTGCGTGCTTTAGACAAATTAGTTGATGATGAACAATTGGCTGAACTTGTTGCTGCTCACGGGGCAGTTATTCCACTTGTTGGCCTTCTCTATGGTAAAAATTACATGCTTCATGAAGCTATTTCCAGAGCACTAGTTAAGTTGGGGAAAGACAGGCCTGCTTGCAAAATGGAAATGGTGAAAGCTGGAGTGATTGAAAGTATACTCGATATTCTTCATGAGGCACCCGATTTCCTCTGTGCTTCATTCGCCGAGTTGTTTAGAATATTGACAAATAATGCCAGTATTGCAAAAGGACCATCTGCTGCAAAAGTTGTTGAGCCCCTTTTCCAATTGCTAACAAGACCAGAATTCGGTCCTGATGGACAGCATAGTGCATTGCAGGTTCTAGTGAACATTCTAGAGCATCCACAATGTCGTGCTGACCATTCCCTAACCTCTTGTCAGGCTATTGAACCACTGATTCCTTTGCTTGATTCTCCAGCTCCAGCCGTTCAGCAGCTGGCTGCTGAGCTTCTTTCACATTTGCTTCTAGAAGAACATCTCCAGAAGGAGTCAGTAACGCAGCAAGTAATTGGTCCCCTCATACGAGTTCTTGGTTCTGGTATACACATCTTGCAGCAGAGAGCTGTCAAGGCTCTAGTTGGAATTGCATTGACTTGGCCAAATGAAATCGCCAAAGAAGGAGGTGTCACTGAACTGTCCAGGGTGATATTGCAGGCAGACCCTTCTCTTCCTCACGCACTGTGGGAATCTGCTGCTTCTGTGTTAGCTAGCATTCTGCAATTTAGTTCTGAATATTATTTGGAAGTGCCAGTTGCTGTGTTGGTAAGGTTGCTTCGTTCTGGTTCAGAAAGCACAGTGGTTGGGGCGCTGAATGCTCTCTTGGTGTTAGAAAGTGATGATGGAACTAGCGCTGAAGCAATGGCTGAAAGTGGCGCCATAGAAGCTCTTTTGGAACTTCTCAGAAGTCATCAGTGTGAGGAAACAGCTGCAAGGCTACTCGAAGTGTTACTCAACAATGTGAAAATCAGAGAATCTAAAGCTACTAAAACCGCAATATTGCCACTGTCCCAGTATCTCTTGGATCCTCAAACTCAAGCGCAGCAGGCAAGGCTACTTGCAACTTTGGCTCTTGGAGATCTATTCCAGAATGAAGGCTTGGCTCGAAGCGCTGATGCAGTTTCAGCATGTCGTGCTCTAGTCAATGTGCTTGAAGAGCAACCCACAGAAGAAATGAAAGTTGTGGCCATATGTGCTCTTCAGAACCTTGTTATGTATAGCCGTTCTAACAAACGAGCAGTTGCAGAGGCTGGCGGTGTTCAGGTTGTGTTGGATCTCATTGGTTCAAGTGATCCAGATACTTCTGTCCAGGCTGCGATGTTTGTTAAACTTCTCTTCTCCAATCACACCATTCAAGAGTATGCTTCCAGTGAAACAGTTAGAGCTATAACTGGTATGTTACCTATATTCTCTATTTTTCAATTTCTTTTCACGAACTTCAATTGTTTGAACAAAACAAACCGAATGATTTTTTTGTTAAATTCGCGCAGTTGCTTTTAAATTAAATAGAAAGAAAAACCCCACTCAACCCCGGATGTGACTCGAAACTGGGATCTCTAGAGATCGCATGTTTAGACTTTACCACTAGGCTAAGACATCGGTCACAAAACAAACCAAATGATGAACTGATGTATGTTGGTTGATTTTAGGTACAGAAATAATTTAAGTTATTGAAATGTTACCAGTTAATTAGGTGTAAAGAACTACCGACAAGTAATTCTGAATAAACCTGATTATGTTGAGTGGAGTAAGTATATCATGCTTAGTCATTTTCATATCTCATATTCAAAAAATGATAAATATATGAACACAAATAGAAGCTAAAATAGAAACTTGTTAATTCTGTCTGTACATTTTATTCTATAATATCACGCAAGACAGGCTGAATAAATTTAGTATTTACTACTAGTAGTACAAAAATCCTCAATGCACATTCTATATATGTCCAGATAATCACCATATTCAAACAGAAAAGCATAATTTTCCTTCTGTCTTTGAATATGACGATTATTCATTGCATTAGTAACAATACTACTTTTAAATTAGCTAACACACTCTGCTTGATTGTTTTGTCCATAATGCTTTAAATTTAACATCTGACTTCATGAGTTTTCACTCTTTCAGTGCAATCTGTCCCTCTTCTATATTTTTCACCAACTTTCTGTTTTGGTCATGCAGCTGCTATTGAAAAAGATTTATGGGCAACTGGAACAGTGAACGAGGAGTATCTAAAAGCTCTAAATGCTCTATTCAGCAATTTCCCCCGCCTGAGAGCGACTGAACCAGCGACACTCAGTATACCACATCTAGTTACTTCCCTCAAGACAGGCTCAGAAGCAACTCAAGAAGCTGCCCTGGATGCACTTTTTCTTCTTAGGCAAGCTTGGTCAGCCTGCCCAGCTGAAGTTTCTAGGGCTCAATCCATTGCTGCTGCAGATGCTATCCCCTTGTTGCAGTACTTGATTCAGTCTGGCCCACCACGATTTCAGGAGAAGGCTGAATTTTTACTACAATGTTTGCCTGGCACACTGGTTGTTATTATCAAGCGAGGAAACAATATGAAGCAGTCAGTTGGAAATCCAAGTGTATATTGCAAACTGACACTTGGCAATACTCCTCCCAGACAAACGAAGGTACCGGCTTTTTCTTCTTAGTTTCTGTTGTCTTGAGTAAATAGGGTTGGATATTATTTCACTGGAGCTCGCTATAGTTTGCTTAACTATGCCTCACTATATATGACTTGTGTACTTGCCGAGTAACATCTCCAAGCCAAATGGCTTCTTATGTTATGCAGTGAATTTTGAAACAGACCCTTTCAGGAAATGCAACTTTAACTGGAAAGTTATGGTTAAAAAAAAGGAACATTGTCATAGTTTGATGGCCTTGATGCATTGGACTCCCCTGAATTTGCAAAAAGTGCACCAACTCCCTTTCAATGCTACGTGACAGCTTCAGGTTGGTGAGAGGAAAATGACATCTTTGAAAAATCAAACCAACCAGAAACTGACACGTGGAATTGAGGGCGGCAAACAGGTGCAATTTTTGCAAGTTTGGGCGTTTAGGGATAAGTTCATGGGGCCCGATGCATTCAGCCTAGTTTGATACGTATTGGCAACTGGTTGTTGGCTGCCATTTTAGTTTCTCACCATTGATTTTATGCTCCTCAGGTTGTATCAACTGGACCTAATCCAGAGTGGGAAGAGAGTTTTGCATGGACCTTTGAGAGTCCTCCCAAAGGCCAAAAGCTTCACATCTCTTGCAAAAACAAGAGCAAAATGGGAAAGGTAATCAATTTTTTTTTTTCAGATGTACATATTCTTTCATATCTCAAGCTTGAGTGTTACTTAACCTCATCTAATTTGTGATCTGAAAACAGAGTTCTTTCGGTAAAGTAACAATCCAGATCGATCGGGTGGTGATGCTAGGAGCAGTTGCGGGAGAGTATACTTTGTTGCCGGAAAGCAAAAGTGGACCCTCAAGGAATTTGGAAATTGAATTCCAGTGGTCTAACAAGTGATTATGGTGTTGAGGAAGTAACGATTTTTCAGACACAAATTGAATCTCAGGGAGAATATATGGATTCCGACACAGATTTTTTAATTTTTCGTTCGAAATTTTCAAATGAGTTATTTATGATGCAGGTGTAAATAGGTTGCAAATGAATTTGAATTTTGTAGTAAAATGTTGAATGTATTCTTTTGTAAGTTGATGTCATAATTGTGGAACAATATGGATAGACAAGACGATCTGTAATTCTTTTGTAACAAAGTTGTGTGATCTTTCTATCATAGACAAAAGTTGCTATGCTACCATCTTTCATTACATATTTCTGTGTCATTATATTTTTACATGCCCACTTTATTATCACTTTCTCTAGTATGTGGCAAAGATTTTTAAGCGGAAAGTAGTTTTAGTTTTTATAACATAAATCTTGTATTAACCAAAGGAAAAGGAAAAAGAAGTCAAATGAATACAGATATAAAAAATGAACCTACCGTTTATAACTTTGTTTTCTACAAATTTCAATCTATTTAAACCATTCATCTAATTTTAATTTTTAATGATTTGAGATTGTATTTTAATTGTTTGTGAGATCCACAATGAAATTAAATATCAATTATTAAAATCTGATGGACATATCAAAAGGTAAAATTTAAAAAATCATTTTAGAATTACACCAGGGTAAGTAGTTACATCATTTATGATTTAGTTTATTGACATCCTGGACACACTACTTTTTGAAAATATCCCCTCCTGCAGATGTGTCAACTATAGCACGATTAGCTGGGGTTAAACCATGATAGAAAATGCTTACCTGATTGAATTTCGGTAGTTCATGGTGTGGGCAATTCCTCAGAAGTCGTTGGAATCACTACCAAGCTTCATCCAAGGATTCAGATTGAAACTGACGAAAGGTGGAAATCTCATTCTTCAACTTCATTGTCTTTGAAGGTGAGAAATAGTAGGTGAGAAACCGATCCTCCATCTCCTCCCATGAAGTTACTGACCCAGGACGAAGAGATTTGTACCACTCAACTGCTCCTCCATTTAGAGAGAATGGAAAAGCTTCAACCTTATCACATCTTGTGGTACTCCGTTCATCTTCACTGTGTTAGCCACCAAAAGAAACCGATCCAAATGTTCACTGGGGTTCTCTTGCATTCCACCGCTAAACTGTCTATACCCTTGAACCATTTGGATCATGCTAGATTTCAGCCCGAAGTTGTTCGCCTGGATGGGTGGTAAGATAACTCCTGCTCGATTTCTAGGGCGATGCTGGGCTAAAAGATCAGTCATTGCCACATTGTCTTAATTACCCCGTCGGCCTTGCTCCTCTCTCTAAGTACGAAGTCTCTCCAGTTCTGCTTCCAAGTCCCGAATTCTATTCAGCTGCTCCTGATTATTTGCTTCCATTATTCTATTCTTGCGATTAGCACGATAAGTACGTTCAATTTCAGGATTCAATGGTACAAGTTAAGCTTCAGAAGAGCGGGTTTGCATACACAAAAACTCGGGTCAAAGAGCAACACAAGTAATCAACTAAACCAACACTAAGAGAAGTTATACGATAAAATATTCACAGAAAATAAAATAAACAAAAATAAATATTCACAGAAAAAATGTTCAAATCACAGAAAAATCATTTCTCGCCTAATTTTGCTAAACTATTCCCCGGTAACGGTGCCAAAAACTTGATGGGCTCTGAGTGGAAGCTTAAAACTAACACTAGTAGTCGCACAACTAAGGTAGTGTACCTATCGTTGACAAGTTATAGTTCTGGTTTTGTCCAGGTTATCGATCCTTAGGAAAAGTAACAAACAACCAAGCTACTAGGGATTTCTCTATATTTGAACAATCAATTAAGGGATTTTTAATAGTTAATCTACTCCTACACTAAATTAATCCAATGACCAAATGAATAATCTGTTATGCTCTTCGGGATGCTAGATCTAAACGGCGATTCTAACTCAATTATGAAAGATAATGGAGATGGCGCTTGTTAACTCAACATGGATTAACGAACCCTAATCGAATGTTATAATTCCAAAATTGTTATTAAGCAATATGCATGAGGTACCTTAGGTTTTTGAAACACTTAACCTAATAATCATTGATTAGAGGTAGGTTAACTCGTCAATTCAGAAAATAGGGTTACTTATGTTCCACAGGATTGTCAGTCCTAATGGTTGCCTAGGGTTTAGTCTAGGTCGCACGGCGTGCTCCTGGGTGCATGACGTCGTGCACCCTTTTGTTTTAGGCGATTCCGCTTCAAATCTTCAGTGCACTTCTCTCCTTTTTGGCTCTTTTGCTTCCGCCTTGAACCGAACGCTACTCCAACTTAGATCCTAGTAAAAGACTCAAACAAAAATCATCAAGGCATCAAAATTAAGATGAAAACAAAATATAAAACACACGAAAAACTATAAAAACCTACAAAACACATAAAAAGCCAAAATAAACTTAAAACACACTAAAAATATACAACTAAACATCAAATAACTAGAATCACACCATAAATTGAGTAATAATCAATCAAAAGATAGGGTCAAAATGACCCCTATCAGTTAGGATTTAGTGTCCTTCGGGTATTGCATTTAATTTCAAATAAAGTGTAATATTTGTTAGATATCGATGTATAATAGGCGATTGTAATATTTGTTAGATATCGTGTATAATAGGCAATTTTAATTCCCAATCCCATGATGTAATTAATCCCCGTAGAATAGGTGCATTTACTTTCCTACTTATTTATATTTCTGCACTTCATTTATTTATCGCTTTCCGCATGCGCGTTAAATAACATTTAAACCGAAAATGTATTAGATTGAATTGGAATATTATAAAGGTGGTTTTCAAACCGATGTAATATAACTCATTTAATGACGAAATAGGAATCTCTGTACTAAGGTATTGTCTCGAACACCCAGTGGTCTAGGCTGTACCGAAAATTTCCCGGAAGAGCTAATCCGGGTGGAGACTCTCTATCTTAAGACTAGAGATCCAGGTCTCGGGTCTTTTAAAACCTGTTTCATATTAAACTTGTTTTTCACATCATCATCTTTTTCAAAACATTTTCGAAAACCCCACGCCTTCAGTTCATCGGGGTCGGCGCCTCGCGGCGACCGCGCGGATACGAAACGTCGTCCGCTCACAGGAGGCAAGTAAACTTTTAAAGAGACAAGTTAAGGGATTCCCGACATATACATCCATAAATTAATACTATATTGGAAAGTGAACATTTATTTATTTTGATCTTAAATTAATCGATTTGATAAAATCTCAGGTGAATTAATTTTTTATCATAGGTGAAGAGATTAGCAATTTAACAAATCTCATGTGAATTAGTTTTTATCATGAATTAATTCCTTTCACCCAAATTAATTGTATCATCAAATTAATTAGTTTATTAAATTGATTGTCTTATCACTTAATTTCTCTTAACCTAATTAAATTAATTTTATGACAAAACTAACTTTATTTATCTTTTATCACTTTGCAAAGAATATTTCCTTTATGAGTTTATTCTAAATCATTTATCTTGAAATAGAAAGAATATAAATTTACCTCAAAAGTTACTACAACGAAGAACTGATAAGAATCAATTTGGTAGAATTCGCAGAAGAGACGAAGAAGGCTGTTGAACTCCACCACTAAAAGGCACCACTCTCCAATAATAGGGCAACCTCTATTATCCATACATGTAACCAAGAACAAAATTTTTGAAAGAAATATCAAATTGATTTTAAACCAATGCTAGCCTGTTTATGAATCAAATCAAGTGCAACCGACTTTTTTTGTATGACAATTTGAATTTCTTATGCATGTTGAGATGATGAGAACACGAAAAAAATTGGATGTCTTCAATTAATTGGAGAAAAATTGGTCGCTCACTCTGCATTCTGTAAGTTATACAGAGAAAACTGAAAACACTTCAAATTTAGGAAGAGATAAATTTTTGAAACTTGAGTCATTAGAGAAATTAAACATGAAAACGTAAAGTAGACTATTCCACCTGCTGCGGATCAGATGGTGGTTTATAATAATTATATTCCGCTTGGTATTGATCACACGGTTGCTTCTAATATTCCTGCTATTAATCTTTC
>CAOJBI011101475.1:0-12842 GCA_948277035.1 Euphorbia corollata | reverse complement strand
TGTGCATAGGAGTACATAAAGTGGAACATTCAAGAGAGAACACCCACACTACGATCAACAGTGGAGCAAGGAATAGGCTGGTACATAAGTGGAAACCGAAGCCGAACTAATCATCTTCACTGATAAGGCTCAACGATGGAGGTGTGTTTATCTCAACCTAATGCCCTTTTCAATAAGGATATATATGACTATGCAATAAATTATATGTCCCCATACAAGCTCTTTATAACTTCTCATGAATGTTATATATAAGCCCACACATCAACTGTGCTCAGTGACACATGCTTTTAGTACAACAACTACAAACATGCCTTTAAAGGATAAAAATCAATATCACTCATTACCTGGATATAATGGCACTAATATTTTGTGAAGTTTATCTCATGATTAGCAAATTACATTCATACTCTGCACATAAGCGGCATGAAATGCATTGCATATTTTTGCTTTCCGGGAGATGCACCATGGCCAATGGGCTATTGACATACATAAGATACCTAATAAATACAAATTACAATGATTAAAACCAAGGCTACTTGAAAAGACACAATAGGGTTATAGGAGGCTTAAGAGCTTTTGACTAAGTCATCCATAGCCAAAGCCCTTACATCAAGGCACCATGGCTGAAATTCCCTCATCATTAAGAGAGAAAGTTATATAACTGCACTCCCAAATATAGTATATAAAAAAGTCCGATGTGAGCGATTCATAAAATCCCCTCGGTACCCGATATAAAAGTCCGATGTGAGCGATTCATAAAATCCCCTCGGCACCCATTATCATAAAAGTATAAAGCGAATGATTAGTAAAATCCCCTCGTCACCCGAAGTGAGTGATTTGTAAAATCCCTTCGGCATCGAGTATCGTTATAAGTTCGTCACACATTTTCATATGTCAGGCACGAGTACGCATGGTTGGTTAAAAGTAGTGAGATTGCTTCGGCTCTAAAGAGCCTTCTAGACTTAAAGGGGGATACTCCCTTACTCATGAGGGAAGTAGAAACTCCAGAGTTAAAGACTTCACTATCCCCGGATACACTCTTTTCCATGAATAACAAATGATGAAATTATAATCACCTACCCAACAATAACTCAAAATAGAAAGAATGAAGAAACTAAGAGAGAGGCTCTTCCCTATGAACTCCTTCAGGTCTTCCCAGAAGAGGAAGCTTATTATCAAAAGGCAAAGAGATTCATCCAATGGCTCTCCCGGAACATTATCACAAAAGTCTGAAGTGAGTGATTCATAAAATCCCCTCGTCATCCACGATCATAAAGCAATTTAAAAAGGAGGTTCCTTAACCGAAGCCAAATTTTGCTAAAATAAAGCATACTCTTTTAAGTGCGAGCCTATAACACTGGCAAGTTGAGCATTTATATCTAAGCAACTCAAGAGCGAGTTTCCTAATGGAACCCCAAATTCGCTGAAATAAATATCTCTTTTAAATGTGTTCCTTAACCGAACCCCTAGACCAGCTGTAATCAACAACACAATTGATAAATAAGACTAATCAAAGATAAAAACATGATGCTTAAGAGATCGACACCGAGATAGGATGCACGGTATTACCCGACCCATCTTCGTCAGCTCGACCTCAGCTTCTCGCAACTTCTTTGCCTTATCCTTATCTAGGTCGCAAAGGGCCTCCATTATAACTATCTTTGTAAATCCAAAGTGAGTGGTTTGCATTAAATCCCCTCGGGCATGCATTATTATTGTAAGCCCAGAGTGAGCGATTCGCATCAAATCCCCTCAGCACAGTATTATATTTTAAGTTTGAAGACATGTAATGTAAATTCTTATCCTCCCCAACGTAAATCACTGAGGCCCTAAAGAGCCGCCTAAACCAAAAGGGGGAGACTCTAGGGAAGTAGAATATCTTAACGTGAAGATGTTATATCAAGTGAACGAAATTATGATCATCCACCAAAAAATAACTAAAGTAGAGAGAGAAGATATCAAGTGATGAACAAATGAAGTGTCGATTTGGCCACCTCTTCCTCAAGAAGGAAGAAGAGTCAAGCTTCACCTACATAATGAAATTGAGGTTTCGGTTCGGCCACCTCTTCCCCAAGAGAGAAGAAGTGTTAGGCCTCACCAACAAGTTAAAATATAGCTTCGGTTCAGCCACCTCTTCCCCGAGAGAGAAGAAGTGCTAGGCCTCACCATCAAGTTAAAATATAGCTTTGGTTTGGCCACCTCTTCCCCAAGAGAGAAGAAGTGCTAGGCCTCACCATCAAGTTAAAATATAGCTTCGATTCGGCCACCTCTTCCCAAAGAGAGAAGAAGTGGTAGGCCTCACCACTAAGTTAAAATATAGCTTCGGTTCGGTCACCTCTTCCCCAAGAGAGAAGAAGAGATAAGCCTCACCATCAAGTCATAATAGAACATCGGATCGGTCACCTCTTCCCCATGAGGGAAAAAGAGATAGGTCTAACAATCAAGTTAAAATAAGAGCCTCGTATTTGCCATTTCTTCCTCAATAAGGAAGAAGAGTTAGGCTTCATCTACATAATGAAGTTGAGGTTTTGATTCAACCACCTCTTCCCCAATAAGGAAGAAGAGTTCGACCTCAACTCTAAATTTACTCTAAGCTTCGGATCGGCTACATATTCCTCATTAAGGAAAGAGAGTTCGGCCATTCCCGTACAATGAAATTAAGTTTTGGTTCAGTCATCTCTTTCTCGTGAGGGAAGAAGAGCCCGACCTCACCACTATGAAAATGTGAAGCCTTCGCCCCTCCCCCAAGAAGGGAGAGGAGACATTTATCCTCCCCACGGAGTATGAGGACATTTACCCCTGATCCACAAAGAAAAGTAGTTCAGGTTGATAAGTTTTAAATAAGCAAGAAAGAGACGAGTACTCCCAACAAAGCTTCTCCAAATTGTTTGAAATACTATGCCAGAAAGAGGAAGCTTATCATGAGAGAAAGGAGGAACCTCTAACGAATCCTCCGACGAATTTTCCGAATCATTGCCATATTTAAGCTAAAGGCACGAGTTTATAACATCTCATCGGCATGTAAGTGTCATAATTTCGAAAATCCTAAATTATAAAAGTTGATAAAGCCATAAGAAGCGACTCCAAATCAGATCAAGACAACTCTTCAACTTTGATCCCTAAAGGAGCTCGATCTCGGCATTGGGGGAGGGACATCTCTGGGAACAGAGACGTTTATCTCGGTCAACCCAAAAGATAAACGTCTCTGCCCATGAAACCGAAGCGTTCTCTCCTCATCCAAAAACAAAGCCCGGCCTACCAATCACGCAAAGAGATATTCGAAATCTGAAGAATACACTTCGTTGCTAGAAAAAGTCCTCCAAATCACCCCGAAAGAAGCACCGAGCCTTGAAAGGCATCGACCTCGATCTCGGGAAGGGACATCTGATAACAAAGTATATTATAGCCCAGCCCCTATGAGGGCCCATTTAGCCTACTAAAGGCCCACCAAGCCATCATTCCCCTATATAAGGAGCATAACCTCCATGAAAGGTATCTAATTTCCTACATCCTCATTCTACATATATTATACCCCATGTCTAGCGCTGACTTAGACATCGGAGTAGCTACGCCGGCCAGCCCGGCTTAGCCCTCTAACACCATTGTTGTCTTGCAGATCAGCAGTCTTTGGATCCCTCGACATCACTACTTAATTAATGTTTATTGAAACCTATATCTGAAACTACAAGAGATTTAGTATTGAAGAGAAGAGAGATTACCTGAAAACTGATATCCGCCGCAGAGGAATAAAGTAAGGGAAATGCTCTAGAAACCCTAATGTGATGAGATCTAAAACCGATGGTCACCTTATATAGTGAGGTGTTTCCTAAGAAAACAAAGCAAGGATACCAAATCCGATTTACCTTGTACAAGCATGTCTCGAAAGCTCTTCTTTAAAAGCTCTTATTTTTGTAAATCCATGGGTTCTACCAACACAGACTAGGCATTCCATTTTCTCTCATAACATCTTCTCGAGTTGGTTAATCAACTTGTCAAAACACCCTGCTTGAGCTAGGAGATCAATCAAACAAGCATAATTTTCTTGATCTTGAACAACACCCAAGTCGTGAATGGCTGCAAGCATGTATTATGAAAAGCAAAGTTACACCTCACCAGCAGGAAATCAAACAACTCACAAGCAGCATCCATATCACCCCATAGATCAAACCATGAAACAATTGACGTCCAAGTGAGAACAACCCTGAAGTTCATCTCATCAAATAGCCGCCTTGCATCATCCATAACACTGCAATTTTGAATACGCATTCAGAGTTGTACTCGGAATAAACAAATTGGATAAAAGCTCAAGAACAAAAAAAAAAGAAAGAAAAAAAAGAGAAACTAGTACATGAACCTGCCTAGAAAGCTCTAATTCCTTCAATATGACACAAATAGTCAATAAGCCTGAGAGCATATAGTCCCATGAGTACAGTTTTCTCATAGACAACTGATCAAAAAGTTTGTATGTAGTTAATAGATCACGGCATTCACTATTTATCTTTATTAAATTACTGGCCAAAATCGCGTTAAGTCTCTTCAATACGGATAACTTGATATGAAGATGAAACCATTTGCATAATCTAAGTGATTTGGTGTTTGCACACTGCTGGATAAGGTCACCTACCAGTATGCCTTTACTAGCTAAGTGCGGAAGCGGAGATTGCTTCAGAAAGTTGACCATGAGACCACAGATTGAGTAAGGATTTAAGTATGCTTGGGATCTTTCTACGGTTTGAAAAATGCTTAGAAAAAAGTTAAGCATTCACACATTGCCTGGAAGGAATGTAAAATGCCCTAATAACCTCTCCAAAATTGTAGCCTTAAGCCCTTAACCATGATTGACTTTTCCTTTCTATCTTCAACTGAATTTGTTCATCATCTGCTAAATACAAGAAATTTGATAGCAAGAAAGATTCATGGGAACTCAAATCACGACGATCACTATATCCAAACTCCCAAATTCAATTAAAAATCAATTGCAATCCGAATTTTGAATCATTCTGATGTGCGGAAAAGTGATCGCCGGAATCAAACCGGAAAATGGAACAAGAAACGCGGAAACAGAGGAACTAGGGAAAGAGGAGAAACAGAAATCGAGAGGGAGATAACAGAAATGAACCTTCAATACATTGACACATTCAGCATA
The DNA here is from genome assembly GCA_948277035.1 of Euphorbia corollata. NCBI lineage: Eukaryota > Viridiplantae > Streptophyta > Magnoliopsida > Malpighiales > Euphorbiaceae > Euphorbia > Euphorbia corollata. The sequence goes on along the minus strand of CAOJBI011101475.1, from coordinate 7,696 downwards.
AACTCAAATGAACAACCAACTGGCTTACACAGCCTACTACAGAAGAATCTAGAAGATGATTAACCGAGAACTAACAGTGATGTTTAACGGCAATTCAACAAAAATCACAGCTGCTATTTTACTCATATCACACTCAATACAAACGAAAATTCCAATTTCATACTTAGAGAGTTAGGGCTTTGTTTGGATGGAAGGTTTTGAGAGGATGACAGATGGAAAGAGTCCATTTTCTGAGTTTGGGATGAAGAATTTTTAACAAAGGACAGGAATAGAAGGGAATTTATTTACACCTGCCTCCTTTCAATTCTAACGAATCTAATCCATCAATTCGGTGGAATTTGGAGGGAGATCAAATTTGTTTTAACTTTAACCTTGATGTTTTTCATATTTATCACCTCTAAACATTTTTCAATTTTAATATCTCAAGGTTATATATGTTATTGTACAGAAATTTCTTTTAGAAACCGTTTTTAAAACTTATCTATTCCTTCCAAACATAATATTTTAAAAATTATATCATTACTTTCGAATTTTATCCTTTCTTTTCTTTTCCAATCCATTATATTACTTTAAAATTCTTCAACACTTTACTTCCAAATAAAGTCTTAGAAAACAAGAGAAACATCTTACCTCAACCGCAGTGGATTCCGAAAGGATTGGTGGCGGGAAGAGAAACAACTCAATTGAGGGAAAACGCATATGATACGAAGAAGACAATGACGGCTAGAGTATATTGATAAGGGTATTGTCGACACTTCACATGAATACTTCGAGATTATGGGGGTGTTTGGCAAGACAGCTAAACATCTGCTTTTTACATTTGCGGATTAAAAAGCAGCTGTAACCAAATAGTTACTGTTACTTTTTACTACTTTTGAAGACTAAAAAGTGATCAGCAACATCAAACAATTATCAGCAATAGCAAACAGCAACCGCAACAGCAATGCGAACAGCAATGCCAAACGGTGCCTATATTCTGCTGATCGTGTGGTATTCAGACCCAATTCAAAGTAAGCCCCAAATATGTAACCCATATTATTTTGGATAAAATTCTTTTTATTTATTTTTACTTATTTTACACTCTTACATAATTTTTTTTTATTTTTTTGTGTTAAAAAAGTCTTTATATTTTTGTTTTTACATATTTTTTCTCAAGCCTATTACAAGAAAAATAGTTTTACATCGAACGATGGTTTTTGCGAGTATTTTAAAAGTAATTGCGAAAATTAGTGAAAAATAAGTTGTATAAAACTCTTATGCTACTTTTATATCAGATATATATCAGATTTAAGGCCTTTATGAAAAATATATGAAAAACTGGTTTAAGAGGTTTTATACAAGGTATAAGAAAAAACAGGTAAAAATAAAATTATGAAAACTTTTTTCGCACAAAAAATAATAAAAGATTTTTTTATACGATTATTTGATGTGTAAAAGCAAAAATAATTTTTTTTTGTTGTGTTTCTTTATATTTTCTTTATATTTTTAGCACAAGATTCTCCAAAGTTCAATTTGAACTATAGAGTGAATTTAGATACATCTTAACCTTACATTTTATTTCGGATGGGTAAAATTACTTGTAAATCTTCCCGAAAAAATTTCTCTCACTTCCACAAACTCTATATCTCTCTAAATTTAGTCTAAAGTTATTTTAAAAAATCATTTCCGGCTAACAACATGTTAAAATATAATATTAGTCATTTTAACGAAATACTATAATAAACCTACCTAGGGCTATAAATGAACATGGTTACTCGTAAAATGCTCAGTGTTTGGCTCCTTAAGACTCAAGTAGTTTATAAAGGAGCTTAATTGAGAATAAAAAGTCAGGTTTATATTTTAAAAACGATCAGACTTTGAACAAAGGGGTACTCGGTTCAAAAGTTTATAAAATACTTGATAAAAGGCTAGTGGACATACTATGAATAAGCTCGTTAACAAGTCAAAAAATAAGGATATTTATTTATCATGTAAATTATAAGTATATAAATTATTAAGAGATTAAAAATGTTTTAAATACTAATGTTTTAAAAAGCGCTAGGCGGTAGGCGCAGTCGGGTTGAGGTGGATTTATGAATAAGTAGTGGTAAGTTTAAAAAAGTATTTGTTTACTGATAGATATTCTAATATTAATCATATTTTATTTTTTAAAGAAAATTATAATTGTTTATACATATTTTGATACAAGAAAGAGTGAATTTTTTTTTATAAACATATACAAGTTCTTAAAAATCCATCATAGGTACTGATTTTTAAAATACAGGCTTGTATAGTTACCAAAAACCCACCCCTAGAGCCGCCTAATTGGTCAAAATGCATAGGACCAACCAACTATGGAAAATCAGAATGGTGTTCTTAAAAATCCTGCCTAGGCGGCTGCCTAAACCGATTTTTAAAACATTGTTTAATATATTACACTTTCATTCATAAGATCAAAACATAATTTTAAATTGGAAACTCGGTTTAAATTTGTTAAAAATTTAATTGATATACCCGGCTGAAGCTCAAATTTTGAACAAAGCTTTGAGCTAAGCTGGATCACATATAGCTCGTAGGCCTATTCCCAACATTTTAGGAACCTGCCACCTAGGGTAATGAGCCTTCAATTTTAAGAATATTATTAAAAAGTTACACAATTGAAGAAGTTAGAAAGTGCATCTACAACGTTTAACCTAGTTGTTTAAGTGATATATCAACTAATTTAGACTCATATATACAAAATGTGCAAATTAAAATTGGGCTCCTTTTCCGCTATGGGCCAGGGCAGCCGCTCTCGATGTCCATTCCGGTATGACCAAACTCGAACTTAGTAAAAATTTATGCTCGAACCGACAAAATTCGACTCGACTAGGTTCGTGAACATCACAACCTAAATTTTTTTCAGTCTTCTATTTTCGATTTTTCGCTTCTTAATCTCGTTTCTATGTTCTTCTCTTTCACAACCAAAATGCTCCCACAAGTAGCCTCAACGCCGATATTAATTCCTGCGTCAGAAAAGAAATATTTATTTTGAACAAATAAAATGACAACAAAATAATTCATCAATTTATCCTAATTTATCATAAATGGATAAATAACCAACACTTATAATCTACATTTGTAGTATATAGAAGTGCCAAACAATTTCAAAGAAATTATTGTTGAAAGTTATTATGGTAAACTGCAATTGTTGAGGAAAAATGATTCGAGCTCGAGAGATGAGAGTACGTGAAAGGAATCAATGAGAGAGGAATCTTATTCATTTCATAAAAAATATCTTGTGCACAATGGATGGTCTTCAACTTGACAAGGCAATACATTCCCGACAACCCTATATATAGATATCCAAGCCAAATAATTGAAAGGGTTCAAAATTTTATTAAACGAAAATGTACAAAAATAAAATAAATATAAATTAATGGGAAGTACAAAACGATATCTCTCATGAAAAACAAAATCATCTATGTACGATAAAACTATGTATTAACAAAAGTATGGTGTGAAGGCCATTAATGATTACTGTATAGTCACTCCATATGAGCTAGATGTCTGCTCGATCAGTTATATCGGTGTGAAGACCGCCATGAGCACCATAGTTATAACCGGAATTAAATTATAAGCACATAATAGAGACTTGGGTTGAAATACTGCTCCTTTTGATTATTAATACAAGTTAGTTTAGTTCAATACTTTCCATGAAAAATAAATAATCTAAACATAAAGTATATCAAAAGAATTCAGATAGAGATTACCAAAGAAGCAGCTCGATAAGAATGAGTAATTGTTATCCTTTTGACAGGCTTACTTGAATGACAATGATGTGAGAGCGAATTGAAGAGAAGGATAGATAGATCCGAAAAACTTCTTATTTATAGAGATATTTTCAGCATTTCTTCACATATGGCATAATCGATTGTGACATGTTACACAACAAACTCCTACTTTCTTGCCATTTGTCGCTTTCATAGGAAGAAACACGTAAAGTATTATAAATTTATGTAAATGTCGAATTTGAGATTATAAGGTAGGTTCCGTAACTGATTACATCGCATATTAATATACCTTATAATTTCAATTCGATATACCTTATAATTTCAAGTTCGACATTTCCATGGAGTCATGATAGTTTACGTGTTTCTTCCAATGAGAGCGAAAAATGAAAAAAACGTAGGAGTTTGTTTTGTAACATGTCAAAATCTGTTATGCCATATGTCAAGAAATGCTCATGATATCTTTATAAATAAGAAGTTTTTCGGATATATTCCTCTTCGCTCTCACATCATAGCCATTTGAGTAAGGCTGTCAAGAGGAATCGCTTCAAGTTTCGATCAATTCCATTCCACAAAGGCCATAGAATCCTTATGCTAGATTTCTTTCCGGCAAAGTTTTGCAATCTTTTCATTCCTCCAACATCAAGTGAAGAACAAAAATCTGCAGATATATGGATTTCTAGCAATTAATTCAAAATCATCAACATGCATTTTTTTTATAATAATCATCAAAATACATAATTACAAATTAATGAACATCCTAGCTAGAGCCTAGACAAGCGGTCTTGGGTTGAAAGGTTCAGCTGGTCCGCAATGGAAGGGTTAATCCACTCCGAGTTCCAAAAACTCAACATCGAATGCTGTCCGATAAGCCAAGTGGAATTCTTCCTAAGGGAGATGTAAATCGGCCTAAGAGCACCCAAATCGAGGAGTAAGGGACACAATTCCTAGCTACCCCATTTTTAATGAACCTTGAACAAAAAATATTATGACACCAATCATCCTTAGTGATCAACCCCCAAGCACATTTGGCAAGCATGGCGTGGTTCAAATCCTTTAAATCCTTTGGTAGAGTCTCTCAAGCGGAGAACAGCTGGGATCATGTCCCTGACTTCAGCAATGATCGTTAAGTTCATGATTTATGTGGAGGTTTTAATTACAGGTTCTGCTAGATAGTGGCCTTGCTTTTGGTTATCGTCGGAGCGTGTTCTGCGCAGATTTTGTAATCTCGTTTGAACTTATACTCTTTTTATTTTCCATTTTATTAATAATATCTAGGGAGATTTTTAAGATAGGGTTAGGTGGCTTCATGCGTGATCTTCACCGTGATCCCTTCGGGATCGCGTAAGCAAAGGGCCAATGAGCAAGCCACTGTCATCCCTATTTTACTCTCCTTTTCCAAAGCTTCATCCAAAAAAGAAGTGATAGAATGATACTATTATCAACCCTAATTTAATAGCCGCCATACATTTCTCATTAAAAAATTAAGATGAAAAATGTAGTATAAGGATTCTGTGATATAAGATATGTTTTGGAAAGTTTGAATTTGGATGAAGAGAGATTTGATTTCAAATGACTGAATATCCTTCATGTGTAACAACAATTTATGTTGTTTTTGATATTCCACGAAGTAATTAGTTGGTACATAGTATTTGTTTGTTTTTATTAGAATTCTATCATTTTTCTAACATATTTGTAACATTATTTATATTCTATTTAATAACTGTTAGAATTATATGACATATATGTTAAATTACTTACACTTCTATTATATTCTTTTTAATTATATGATAAATCTTTTTTATATGAATTTTTACTTGATATTTTATGACTTTATAGTGAATGAAATTTATCTTTGATGATATTTTGTTATTCTATTAGTAAGTATTAGAGTTGTATAAGCCATCTTTTTATTCTTTGTACTATATAAACGTTATATTCCTATTAGATTTATCATTTTTTTTTAAAGAAAATGACCGATGAAGGGACAATAGAAGCATGAATCCCAACTAGATTGGCACCCATGCGAACTAAAGGCCCAACACGGTTGAAGATATATTAATATAGAGTGAATGTACATATGAAGATGCATCAAATTGAATCTCGATCAAAAGAGAAAAACAAAACCATAGACAACGTGCTAAAACTAGAATAAACTCCACTAGAATAAGGACCGAAGAAGCATAAACACAACTCAATGCCAAAAGCTACCCAAGAACCACTCGAAACCTAGCTGCCGCTGAAGACCGGAGGCGATAATCACTCGCAAAGCCGCTGCGAGAAAACCAGCAGAGGATAACAGCAGAAATATCTTGGAAATAAAACCATGACAAACCAGAAGACCATTGTCATTCAGCCCAGGGCAACGAGGCAGATGAGACAAGAAGATCCAGAAAACCAACAGGTTCCGTAGCGCATAACAAGCCAAAAGAAACCATGCAAAGCCGGAAATAAAAGAGCTCCATAACAGTAACAAAAGAGGAAAAACCGAAACTGAAAGAGAGCAACCCAGACAAAAACAAACAGCCCACCCAAAGAGAAAAACCAGCAAGCCTGGATTGGAAAACAAATGCATTCTCACTGCTTCCACAAAGAAAATTCAGACGAAGATAATGCCAAGACAAAACCCATTAAAAATAAAACAATGACTTAGAATCAGTCCCCCCACGAGGAACACGCTCTAGAAGCAAGCCTGGATTGGTAAACAAATCGGAGACAGAAGAGCAAATCCGCTTCTTCTTGCAATTAAAGAAAAACCAACATTGATTGATGCTAGAGAGAAATAAATCTTCTGAAGGCAACACACCTTCAAAAATGAATTTGTTTCGACGTCTCCAAAGCGACCACGTAATGGTGAACCATAGACAGGCCCCAAATTCACGAGAGGGACCTGATTGAAAAAAAGAACGCCAAATAGACAGGGCCATTGATGCATCGCATGGGGAAGCAGTAGAGTGGCCTATCCACTGAAGAGCTTTTGACCAAATAATGTAACTTCCATAACAATGGAAAATAGCATGCACTAGAGTCTCAGCCGCTTGACAAAATGGACAGATATCACCAAATGGTAAGTTGCACCCTCGATTTGAAAGGAAAGATCTCGTTGGGAGGCAATGACGAAGCAATAACCAGCCAAAAAATCGAATCTTAGGTTGCAAGCACGTGGACCACAATAAAACGAAATCAACCAACGAGTGAGACCAATGATTGGATTGAAAGAAGCCATGATAGAAGGAATTTGCTAAGTATATTTGATTTTTCCCTCTATACCATATGAAACGGTCTGCTGATCCCGAGAAAGAGAGAAAGTGATTATTTAAAGAAGCAGCCCCCCCGATCGAGCTAACTGAGATGGGATAGGGCAAAAAATCAAAGGGCACGATAACCAAATCCAATTTCTAAGTTCAAGACGCCGCTGCTGCAAAGAACAACGCAAACTTCGCTTCCAAAAAGGTCAATTCAAAGCATCATTATCAAAGATATAACCACAGCCTAATGAGACCTTTACTTCCTTCATATTACATATAGCATAAAGATCCGAAAATAGGATCTTCAATGGCTGATCTACAGCCCAATTATCCTCCCAAAAAATAGCATCAAGACCATTCCCAATTCGAACCCGACAATTAGATGAGAACAGATCCCAAAAAATTGAATTTCCTCTACAGACCGAAAGGACAACAGCCCAAATAGGCGAAAGCAAAGATTGATTCACAGAGAAAACATCATGCCAAGAATCACTACAAGAAAAATTGCATACTGCAACGGATTGCTTGCAACGGAACTACTTTCAGTTGCAAATTTGGTAGTTTGCAACGGCATATGCAAGGATAAGTACATTCCGTTGCAGAACTATTATAATTAAAATACTAAATTTTATTTGCAGCGGAAAGTTGCAAGTGTTTAGTCATTCCGTTGCATAAAGTTGGAGGGAAAAGATGGAGGGA
>CAOJBI011101258.1:0-14572 GCA_948277035.1 Euphorbia corollata | reverse complement strand
GTTTTTAATTCAAGAGCAGAAACAATGCCTATCTTCTCCTGCAGCTGAGCTTCAAGCATACGACTATGACTAACAGCTTCATCAAGCTCATTTGACTTCAAGACAAGCTCATCTTCCAAGGCCGCCATGTTCGAGAACGAGCGGTCATCCGCAGCTTGCAAGGCCGCCATTCAAGCATACGACTATGTTATCATTGTTGATTTTCCAATTTTGCCCTCGATGATATCAGCAAAATTAACGGCAGAGCTGTTTTTTCCCCTCTTTGCTCACTGTTGAAATTCTCAATCCCTGTTTTGCAACAAAAAATACCTCAATCCCCTTTTTGCAAAAAATTGACCACATGGCACTTTTTTGAAGTTTACCCTAAATGTAATTACCACAAAAATGTTATTTTAGGAATTTTGCGTTTTTATTTTTAGATTATTCTTACAAGTATTTATAAATTACATTTTTGTTTACATGACCATTATATATTAACTTCTATCTTAATACCATTCAGTTCTAATTTTCTGAACACGAGTATTGTTTAACCAACAAACAACATAACTCTACTCACTATTAACTAACATTGAACATAACATGAGTTTCACTATTTTATTTTTTTGAATTTGTAATTGTTATTAATTGAATAAACTGGAAAACAGATACCCATTCTCATAAGATTAGCACCAAAATTTTACAACCGTTTGTAATCTTGCATAGGTTGCTGTCAGCCAATGTAAGATTACAAACTTCTTTCCCATTCAAAAACATCAGAAATCACTTTATCCTGATGCGACAAAACTCGAGAATCAAACGGTTTATCTTGAAGAACATTAGAGAAGATCAGCATTAGAGATTGACAAGCATGATGCTCATCCACCTTGTCTGAATCACTCCTTTCAATCTCAACATCCCTCCAACCTTGCTCAAATGACCTGCAACATAATTATCCAACACCATTAAATTTGACATTTATCATCAACACAACAACTCTATTTCATCATTTGCCAAATAAGCTTGCATTAACTAATGCAAAATCCGAGAAATATTATGAATTACCATTTCCAATCTGGATTAGCTTCAGTGGGACAGCGAATTCTTGACTGAAGTGCTACCATATCGCTTCCATAACGATTCAATAAATCTGACACAAATTCAACATATTAATAATTACAATGATGAAAATAAGAGAGAAAAAAAAACAAAACTTCGGTAGCTAATGTTAAATAAATCTATTTCCTAGATCCTCTCAGACAAGTGCTTGGCATATACCTGAATTTTTCGAGTTGCAGCAGAAAACCAGAATATTTAGAGCAGACACAACAGAAGAAAGTGTTGTCATATTCGAACCAAGTTGCTGTTGGAGAAAAACTATAGTCATGGCTAATACATCGGCACAATCAGATTCAATGCTCTTGCTTCCTCCAGATCGAATATCTACATATTCCAGAAAGGCATGCAGAGTTGTTGGGTTTGATGTTTTTGAACATTTGGAATGAGCATCATTAAGTTTCCAATGAAGCTTGGAAAGAATAACAGCAGAGACAAGCCAACGTATAAGTTTTGAAACCATAGACTCGCCATCAGATGGCATTTCCTCTGAGTGCAACCTCAAACTAACATGGTTTTTCTTGTGAAAAGATTTCGCATAATCTGGCTTCAAAGCGGCAGAAACAGCCCACATGAGGAAACCTGATAGCTTCTCCCGATTCTGTTACATACATTAAAAATAATATATTTAATGAAAACAAGACGTGTGAAAAGTAAGACATGTTTGACAAAGTGTGTGTATGGCTTCACTCTTCATGGGAAATGGCCATCTTGGGAACTTTAAAATCTGAGCCATTAGATTCAGATCCATTGTCTAATAACCGAGAACAAAAGTGTTATTGAAAAGTCAAACCAACCAAAATCTGATACGTGGCATTGAGGTGGCAAACTGGTGTATTTTTGTCAAGTTCACTTGGAACTTTTAAAAGTTAAGGGTGGCATATGTCAAGAGGGTTCTTACTGCATTTAGCCTTTTTTATTTCTTTCACTTTGTTGTAACATAATCAAGTTATTGTTATCCTAATTTCTTGTTATCTCTACTTCTCAAAATGTTTAGATAGCTAACGTGTCAATATATATATAGAGAGAGAGAGAGAGACCTCATAAAAAATGTCAAGTGGAGGTGTGCTCAGAAGTATGGCTGTCAACCCAGACTCTGCATTTGGACTAGAACCTGTAGCATCAACTGCACAAGAGGCCTTGTAAATTTGGTATAAGCCCTCAAAAGATAAAGTAAAATGTGGTTCATATGTGTTCCTTTTATGGGATAATTTTAACGTTGCTATCAATATCTGTAGGATTGAATCAATTATTGCAACATTGTCTTTTATCATCTTTAAGCCACCAACAAGATGTTTATAGAGATTAGATGCTAGTTCCATCAACTGCTCAAGCGCGTTATGTTGCAACCACTCAGAAATATCTTCAGATTGAAGAATGTCTACAACAACCTAGTCCAGATGGAAAGGGAAGTTAGTTAAATAAGTATCAAAATGGTGTATTTTTTCTCACTCGTAACAGTGATGCTATTGTACTGAGATTTTAAAATTAGTGTTTGTTGGTAATTTACATATAAAATATAAACAAACATGATACATATGAGGAATAAATAACACACTATAGCCCTTTTCTTTTGGACTACAAATCAATTCAGTTCAACTATGCATAGGTATAAGTTTACATTGAAATAATTTCACTTCAGTTACTTTACCAGACATTAGCCAGTTTTGAAAACATAAAAATGTTCCGTATTTTTAAGTTTCCTTTTCCTAATCTACCAATTCATTTTTTCCAAATGGAACATATAAACCAAGCAAAGGTCAAGCTAATAAAACGAGCAAAAGTAGTGAATACCTCAATGGCCAAAACCAATTGTAGGGAAGAAGACCTCTTGTCATTTTCATTTAGCTTCCAACTGGAGTTAGAGATTACAGATGATAACCATGGAATCACACCATGATTTTTTACCAGATCACAAGCAATGCCATGCAATTTAACCGACTTCTTCACTACCTGAAAAACAGATGAGAAGCTTCAAATTTCAGATAATGATTTCAACAATCTAAATTCAGAAGCAAGAATAAATGACACTAATTGCATCAGCATCATGATTAACCATTTACTTCAACTCGAGAGGGATAATATTAGATACACCTGATGATTGAACTTTCATGGAGGAAGAAAGGGTCCTCAAAATTTTAAAAGTCCCAGTTCTTAACACGGTGTTCTACATTATGAAGCATCAAGAAAATGAAATATTTCTACATGAAAAGAGAAAATATTCAGAGAGCATTGACATAATCTCAGCAAAGTCTGCATTGTGATTCGCAAATATTTGTATTAACATCACGCTTCTGAATTTCCCAATCCAAGTAAAATCTTATTCAAATACTATTAAGTTTCAGATGCCGTTGCATAATTTAGGACCTCGATTAAACACTTTTCTGACTCAACATTTTAATATAGTTTGCCAGCATGCATTTACTTGTACGTTCATTCAACAGTTCTAGACAAGCCGTGTTAACTAATCTTCAATCGCCACAGAATTGAGCCCTCAATGCTTAACATATACTCTGAAATATATTATCAAATTTTACAACTTCCTCTCACCAAGGACTTAAATAAAGTTAACTTTTTCTCAATAGATATAAATATATAAATAATGCAGGGAGCACAAACCACATTTTGAGTTGTATTCTTTCCATAAAGAACTTAGGCAACAGTTCATACAATTGTTAAAAGCCATTAAGAGCTAAAATCCTTATAATAAACATGCAGCAACAAGAATAGGATTATGAAGACAACAGAATTTATGAATCAGCAACCAAGACTTCAATGATATTCAGATCAATTAGAATGTATTCCACATGCATATGGATATAGGTGAGGCTTAAAGGAATTAGCAACCTGTACAGTTTAAAGAGACTTCCATTATTAAATTTCAGTTTAAACTTCAGCACGTCAAATATGTAAGAATCATGTAGCTGAGGAACCAACATTTATCAGGATAAGAAAATTTCTTATTTCATGAATGCATGAAATATTTCAGAATTCAAGATTCTTCAGCAATCAAAACCAACACCAACAATCTATGCAGTTCCAAAGTTCTGCTTCAGTATTTGATTCGCCAATACTTTCCACAAAATCAACTGATTATAAAATCAGAAAGACAAAAGCAATGATGAAGCACCTTACCTGCAAAACAAGTTCTTTGGATGCATTATCTACCAGAGGAGTAGAATAGAAACTGAGGATGGTCCTAAGGATGGAATTTTTCGTATATAAATAAGCATCATCATCTAAATTCAATCCAGCCCATGCTAACCGAAGCATCCATTGCCTCTCTGCTCTGAAGTTCCCAGAGTTACTCTCGAAGAAAGAACGAAAGAATGGTATCCCCTGAAAAACAATTAGAGTTAAATATAGGAACTTTCGAAAAACCAGCAAGCAAAACAAAGACAACTTGGGCAAATGTCAGTAGAAGGTATAACCTTAACGTCCTTCATCGAAGAATGCATCAAATGCTTACTCAAGATGGTGTAATGATCATTTGAAGGATCCAACAATACCAAAGATGCCTCTGCAGAAAAAATAGCCATGATGGATGGAAACCTCTGCCAATCGTCTTCGACACCATTTTGCATGTATATCACAAGAAGGCGAAGCAGCATTATCTCCTTTTTCTTTTGGCATCTCTGAAAAAATCAATTGACAGTACGAAAAATGAAATTCAAGAGGAGTTAATAGCATGAAGAAGTCTAAACTCTAATGTCTATTACATACAGAACACCAGGAAATATATTTCAAGATCACTGAAATAATGTTTCTTGCTTTACGAATGAGATTCCAAAGTTACCAGTCTCTCATCCTCTCTGGCATGACATATCGGGAATGAGCTTTTAATAAATCACAAAATGAAATAGATCCAAAGATTTTTGTACATGAAGAACCTTTAAGTAACTGTGATTGAGATGAAAATTCAACCATTTATGATGCCATGCAGAAAAACTTGCTATCAGCAAAAATACCTCTAATGTCTCCTTAAACTTCTGAATAAAGTGATAAGCCAATTTTCTAATCTCAACATCAGGTGAAGACGTGCTAACAAACGCAATTGCTAGTATTCCCAAGCCAGCGAACTCAACAGGCTCAATATAACCCATTGACAGAATTTGAATTGAGAAGCGCAAGATAAAAACGGGATCATATCGTTTCATTTTTTTCACAATAGCAGATTGTGCCTGCAAGTAGAATAAGGGTGTAACTTTGATGCTAACAAAACGCTAACAAAAAAATTTAAGTTATTCAACAGCATATTCTTAGATTACACATAGATCAACTAAGACCATACCAGAGACATATCCTTGAATGCCCCTGGTTCAGTGCCCACAGTCCTGTCATAGGGATAGTAAATGACTGTCGCTGCACAGATCTTGGGGTCGATAGGAAGGTTTTCCCTGAATTGACTTCTTCTATGTTCTGCAAATGCCACTGTATTAGTCATAATCCTCGAAGATGCATCCCTGTTCACAGTCCTTTCCTTTCTTAAATTCAAAGCACCCTGACCCCACAAGTAGTCCAAGTCAACAAGGTCATCAGAGGTGGATCTATCAATAGATTCAATCTCACACATTAGACTGTATATCTCCAAGTCAATTTCACTGAGTGTTGCACCATACAAAGACAAAAGCAATAAATAGAGTTCTCTAAAATTCACAGTATTATCTTTTTGAGAACAACCAGCCAAATCAGGCTTCAATTGAATGAGTGTTCTAAGCAACTTAAGAATTTCCATCTGCCAAGAAAGAGGATCAGCTGTTTGGGACTCATTCCTCACGTTGGAATGGGAGATAGAAACAGATTTGAGAATACTTGGCATAGGCCTAAAAGACCCACAAGTTTGAGAATTATTTAGATCTATGGTAGAGTGAATGGTAGAAGCAAACTGAGAGTGAGCAAGCAGCAGCTGAAGAAATGGGAGATATGACAATTTTCCCACCAAAAATAATCTTAAAATGCTTCTAAGAACATTCAAAGTTTTGGGATCTTCAAACCTATAGATGAGAGACGATCTCACCAATTGTTCAAGAAAAGGAATGGTCTGCAATTGGATAAGATCATCACACATCTCTACTGATAACTCATGAATATGTTCTAAAATGAACAATTCTAAGTATCTGTATAACTGCAGACAATCATGGCTCTTCTTTTTTCTGGAAGTATCCGAGTCTGAAGGAAATTTCTTGACTAGACATTGCCAAGTTTTTACCAAGCACAGCATAAAATGCATTCTAGATTGATCCTCTTCAGTAGACACCGATTTCAAAGAAGTTGTCTCAGAGTTCCTATCTTTTTCTTTTAGTAGGGAAAGGATTTTAGTATCATTTGGAAATAACATCATCCTGCAGAATAATATTTTCGCAGCAATTCTATAAACAAGGTTAACTGACTGTTTAACAGGATAACATCCCAGTTCATCAACATCACAATCCAGAAACTCGTTACATGCACCAGAACAAGTGAGGAGACACCTGAGTATCTTCAATCTTTGATCCGATCCCATGTACCCACTTGAAGTGAATTGAAATTTTAAGATATGCAATGCTTTACCTAGATTACTAGCATCCAAGAGATGGACAAATTCTTCTATAGATGATGGCATATCATGATTATCCTGAAATATATCTCCAGAGGCAAAGTTCTTCCATTCACAGAAACCCCTTAAGAGTAATTCGGAGTAAAACTTTGATATTATAGTAAACTGCTTGTCAAATGGCATCACTGACTTCATGGAAACTGAATTCAAGTAGGAACATGCAGCTGGGAACAGCAACATATGATCCACATTCGAAAGAGACATTTCAAAGGTCTCATCCAGCTTATCTCGCTTAAAATGAAGATTTTCACTCAAAATTCCAGATAATATGTACCCAAAGACTGATAGATGCAGAGGACTCATGTCAACAAGAAGAAACAATACTTCAGATTTTGTCTTGCTTGCACCAAAAATGCAGTGAAAAACAATATCCAATGGAGTGAGGAGAATAACCTTTGACAATACCAGGTCTAGGGGATCAAGTAAATCGCATTTCGTAGACTTGAGTCTGTAGACAGCAGTCAAAGCTTCCAGCAAACAAGAATATGCAAAATCTAGTTTAAACGCAGAGGCAAACTTGCATTGTTTTATATACATTTCCTCAATCAAGGCAACGCCCAAGTTTTTCTCTTCCACATCCCAAAAAGTATTTAACAGTTCTCTGGTTCGCACAGGATGCTCTAAATAAATAGACAGCATATTGAAAGCATCACTGGCGATACAAATTCCAATTGAAAGAGTAGATTTCCAACAGGATTCTTGTCCATTTGAATCATTCAGCTTAACCCCATCAAAAATCCAGTCCGCAAGTTCAAAAAGTTCAAAAGGGGAGAAAAACTGTATCAAAGCATGTAAAGCATAAAATGGTTGGAGAAGGGGCAATAAATTATCAGTTCTAATGCTCCTGTTGAATTGGTCCTTCAATTCCATACAAAGCCTCTGTTTCAGTTTTTTGAAAGCCTTAATGATTTTCTTGTTTGTATCTTCTTCAAGTACACAGTGTTGCACATCGAGTAAAGACAAACAGTCAAAAGTTGATTTCAGCATGTCCAACACGTAACAGTCTATTAGATTAACTCTTTGTTGACAAAAACTAAGAAAATCATCTATATTGTCCCCAAAGTTTCTATCTGTAAAATCCTTGTAGCCAATTCCATCATGACCATCCAAAGAACAATTAAAAGATGCTTTCACAACAGGATGACAATAGATGGTTTCAACCACTTCTTCAATAAGGTTACTTGCAAGAAGATCCCTTGAACCATGTCTGTTAACCAATAGTTGCGAAAGTATATGATTCACAAGCCCATAGCACAGTTCAGCACATTCAATATATTTCGGCAATGGTTCCATTCTGTATGAAAACTGTATCTGATTAAACCAAAATAGTATAAGGCGGATATGCGGAATTAATAAACCACTGCTGCAATTGGCTAGTTTAGCAATAAGCGTATCTTTTAACTTGGGGAACTCTGACACATGAGGATCATTAGCAAATAAAATTGCAGGAAATAGCAAATGGAAAGGTGCCTGCCCCAAAAATATGCTAAATGCATCAGCAGCTGCTGATTCACTTGAATCAAAATTCAAACTGAACACTGTTTTATGAGCAATGCCATCATCATTTCTGCTTTGGGAATCAACAAAACAAGAAGTCTTATTTAGACCAGGAAAGAATACTGTGGGCCATAAATTCATGACATCAACAAGGAAACTTGGCTGACGATAGATTATGAAGGACAAAAATGAGAAAGGAAGGTGAATGTGTCGAGAAAGGGTCATAATGGTTGGAAAATTCTTTAGCACTCCATCTGTTGTTGTACATATAATAGCTGAAGAAAAGGCTTTTGCAGTTCCGCCTAACTCACTATCATGCCCACTCTCTACAACTTTTCTGACTTCACCTAGTACTCCCATGAAAGACCTATCAACTGGCATATCTCTTTGCTCAAAGAGAAAGAAACATGATACTTTTTCATGCAGTAAGCTCTCTGAAAAAAGTAACAAATTTCTCAATGGCCTCCACTCACACAAATCTCCCACAGGACAGCAATCCTGAAGTCCCTCGGACAAAACTGAACTTATCAAAGCAGCTAAAAAGCTTGCATCTGCCTGCAAACATTTAGCTCTCCCATTAAATCATGAATATAAACCTTGCATTGATTTACTAAAACACAAAAAAACTATACCTGAATTTGCAGTAGATACTTCAATGTATTGCAGACATATACAGATATCATAGACTTCTTTGGTAAAGAAGAGGTTCTTGATTCTGAACTAATCAACCTTATGCACTTCTGCAGGACACATGTAACAAGAGGGCTGAATTCAGGTGAACTATCTGAGAAGAAAACAGGAAAAGTATGAGAAAACACAAAATAAGGCATGTGCAAATTTTTAGGTAAAAATAATTCATCACACATACTGGAACAGAAAAACAAATCTAAATGTCCAAAGCTCTAAATAACATCAATAAAAGAGTGTAAGTGTTAGGTAAAAAGTAATAATTCTGCTTCTGAAAGCAACGCAGGGTGCTCATTTACTTTATTCAATGGGATAGAAACATTTCTCAACCAGAAAAGCTTGTAGTTAATGCACTTGCGTGAAAAAGATTGCATGACATTCTTTAAGGCATTAAACGTCATCAATCAAATTTAATCACACAATCATTAGGACTAACAGCAACAGTCATTTTGTTAGCGATGTATAATTTCATGAAACAAAACTAACAAGCTGAAAATATATCCTCTCCGATCTGGACAAGCACCTGGGTATCAATTGTAAAACAAAATTGTAAGAGGGTAGTTAAAGACTGATTTGCATACAGGTCATTTCCAAATAGAAAACAAAAAAAGTCAAGCAAACAAAACTAAGGGTGTACAACTACCAGTTAGATTTTTTAAAAAAATAAAATATAATGTTATGCCCGTCTATTTTCAAAGGCTGAAAACGATAGTGTATGCTCACTCTCATAGCACTGCAGATGTCTACTCTCCACCCTGACTTCTCCATAAGTCTATTGTGTTCCATTCCACACATTCTTTTCTTTTAGAGCAAAACAAATGCACTCCCCATATCACAATAAGTAAAGCTTCAAATGCATAGTCTTCAATAAGCATTCCATGACTGCAGTCTATCAGTCTTGCCAGATTTAATTCCAGGTTCAGAAGAAAAACACACAAAACGTTCAATAGCTTGACCATAATCCAACTATGATTCAAAATAATTACACTTTCTCTTGTTGAAAATGTTGGGAAAATAACCTTCATTTAAATTTTGACAAAGAGATAAAGGCACCAGTCGTTGTACCTTTTTCATGCTGGTACACTTCAGAATAGGTAAATCAAACTGGTAAGAATTTGACCTCAAGATATTTTGCATTGTATATGCAGTACAGGTGTCGCAGTTTATCTTATTTCAATTTGCAAACAGCTCAGACAAGCAAAAAGGAATAAAAGATACGAATTGCTGACAGACAACAAAGGAGTATAGATACTGCTACAGAATCTAAACTAAAGCAGCACAAAGTACAAGAAAATAAAAGATAGGAAACACGATAAAAAGATAAGTTTGCTTCAAAAGTGTAAATTTTAAGCACAAAACCAGATACAAAGATACAACTTATGGTGAAACTGAAAACTATACCAATTACCTCTAAACTCATCCAAGTGGTACGTATAATTCCTGACAACATCCCAGTGCCTAAATAAATTATTTCCAATGGTTTTAACAGCATCACAGAAGAATGAGATGACAGCTGCTGACAAGGTCTGCAGCACTTCTACTCCATGGTCCTCAACAGATGAGTTAACAGCACTGTAGCCCGGTAAAAAAGATAACCAAGCAATAATTTCATGCAAGTTTCTGTCAAATGCACCAGTACTTGACATAGCTGCTTGTGCTAATTTATAAGCATGGACCTTAATTTCACCAGCAGAAGAAAAAATTAATAAATTAAGAAAGACCTGCACATGCTTGTACACTAACGGTGGTGTCCTAATGGCAATTCCACTCTCCGGGGAAGTCCTTATGTACTCAACTAGAACAGCCAGCAAAGAAACGAGGAGATAAGATGGTAATTCTGGTGACTTAATGAGAATTTTCATAAAAAATTCAAATTCCCCCTCCAGTGCAGTAGGCATATTAAGCTGCATAAGACAAAAATGAAGTTTATCAAAAGCCCTAACGAGAAAGGGTTCATTTCTTCAGAAATGACAAATCCATGATATCGCATTGTATATATGGAAAATGATTTCTCCACAAAAAGTACCAAACTGAAGTTGAAACAGGTAACACCCATGTAATAAATATTTGCTTCATTAGAGCACATGGCAATGGCAATGGCAATGGAAAAGCTAAGAGACAAAAGTAGAAAAATTGAATCTTACAAGATATATCTTTAGAGCATCAAGAAGCTTAGAGCAGAAGAAAAATCCAGCATCTTTAGGGGTAATTACAGGCATAGAAAGTAGATCACCCCAAAGTCCAGATATCAGATTCACTAAATCCCTCTCTGGTGATGGAGGCGTTTGTGAATCTACAGTATTTTCACCATCTGAAGGCAAAATAATTTCAGAGGCTAAACCCATACCACCAATAATTATATCAGCTTCCTCATCTATAGCAGTTGTTCTTGGTTTCTTCTTTTGCATGCTGTGAGGAGGAAAATTTTCCCTATCTGCTGTTCTTTTCAAGCATGACTCTCCTATCTTTGCATATCCACGTAAAGTAGTTAGCAAAACCTGTGGATCAGGAAGCAAGGTCTGAATTTCATTCAGGATTTCCTGCATAAGAGCTTTTGGTTTTTGGTTCTGCCGATTCCATTTACAAGATAGGTTCATGTCTTTGAAAAATTTATCCAATAACTTCAGGGCCTCAAGAAGAAGCTTCAAAGTTACACTATTCACAATTAAATCTGAGTTAAGTAGCCCCCTGGTTATCATTGATCGGCTCAATGGACGAGAATGGAAGATATTAATGAAATTTTGCACCTCAACACTATCAAATGATGGTGGATCATCAGACTCAGAATCTAAGAAACCAAAAGGACTTCCTTCAAGCATGGAGGAAATCAAATTTGCTGCAAGAGAAACAGAAGAAAACCTGCAGGTGCTTCAGTTTCCAAGCATATGTCCAGACATGGATTGAAAAGAACAGTACGAGTAGCGATAAAAAACAGAAAAACAAATAAAAGGTTAATACATATATACAGATATGTACAGGAATCTGACCAGCCAGGAGATGAAAAATCTTCAAGGTTGTAAGGGAACTCCTCCAAAAATGCAGAACCGAAAGACAGCCTCCCCCTAACAATAGCTAAAAGCAAAACTCTGTGACAAACTATCTCAGTTGCCTTTAACTTCTTCATGAACTCCAACAGTCTCCTTGGGTTACCTCTCAATGGATTTGGGTTTCTCTTGTAATCTGGCATCAATCCATTGCAAGGATCAGTGCAAACCATAAGTAGCACATTATGAGCAATATCTGCAGATTCACAATTTTCCCTTCCCGAAATACCAGCCAATTGTTCCAAAACAAGTCTCCCAAAGAGAACACTCCTTAAAGATGGGGGTACCAGAGAGTCTTCAGTGAGAATCCTATCTCGTAATGTTGACAAAATATAAACAACAGTCTCATCATCATCATTCTCAAGCCCACGAAGGACACCAGAGTACATTTCCCTCTGTTGTAGGACCCACCTCAGCAATCCTGGCTTTGCCATCTCCAAAAATGACATTGCAAACCCAACAAACGCCCTTCTGGTTGAGTGCTTCTGATTCTTGTCAGTGTGCCTTTTCCTACACTGAGAAAGCTTGGAAAATCCCTTGAGTTTGAAGTCAAACTTTTTAGCGACATCTGAAGCAAAACCAGACCCTCGCCGAACTATTGAGGCCATCAGCAGAAGGGCTGCATTTTGGCGCTTTCCTTCATTACTGGTGAGTTCCTTGTAAAGTTCCTCTAGCTTTTCTTCAATAAAAACTCGAGCAAGCTTATCAAGAACCACACTGATAGCAATTCTTTCCTTGTCATTTGCCCGGTATTTTCCATCAGGATGACTAAGAATTGCAGATATTAATGAAAATACAAAAGAGATTCCAGGTTTCCCCTGCCGAATCTTCAAAGCTCCAAGAAGTTCTGAGAAATTTGAAGTTAACTGTACATACAAACGGAGCAACTCACCCCCAGAATCACCGTTGAGCAACTTAATGAACTCCTTTGTAGCATCTGAGCATAACTTAATCTCAATTGAATTGATCTTATGTAATAGTTCTCGAAGTTTAGCTTCATGAGTTGCTTGAAAAACAGGGTTCATAACTTCCTTTCCATGCACCTCATCGTCATTGTCTTTCATCACGACTGCAATATAAAAATAGAAACGGATAACGTATATACTCATTCTGTGCATTCATGGAAATAAAAAATTTAGTTCACTAAGTTAATAATGTAAAGAGAATTCAATTAACCAGAACATAGTTTGAAAAAATCAACAAAATTCAATCTTCTCTCAGAAAATACCATACTAATATTTCCATTCAAAACCATCGACGAGAAAATAAATAAGAATTGTGTCGTTGGTCAGTATAAGGGAATTTTGATGAAAGCTGCAACTATTGTATAATGAAAGAGGGCATACCATGTTCAGCATCGGAGGCCGAGCTTAGGTCCTCCATTGAAGTTAGCGAGCAAGTGACAGCTTCTTCTCAGCGTGTAGGGTTTAAGGTAAGGTGCAAGGGTTTTATTCGGTTACTAACCGAAATTCCAATGAAATCTGTGTCTAGAACACTTGTATTCGGCTGTTAAATCTAGAGAGTGACAGGTAAGGCCCCCCAAATTTCAAAATTCGCCGGAGATGGTGGCGGCTCTGCTCAGCTTTTGTACATCTCTGGCTTATGCTCTTGGGTACGATTAAAAGCTATACCAGCCCGCCCCCACTAATTAATTTCTGTAATACGTTTTTGGTTACCAGGTTTAAATGTGAAATATTCAACTGCTATTTAAAATTGTCATTAATATTTTATAATTTTTACGTGCTCAAAAATATTAATATGAAATATTTTTAGTATTTTTATTTGGGTGTAGGTTACGGTGATTTTGTTATTAACAAGATAAACTTTATTTTATTTTTTTATCATCATTAGATTAATCTTCACATTATCGATTGAATAATGATGAAAGGTAAAAATAATGAAAACTTTATTTTTGACAAAATCATTATAAAATCTGCCGTTTATTTATCATTACTCCTAGATTTATATTGATAGTTATATCAAAATTGGATTTAGGACCTCAATAATGTTAACAGGGATGAATAGTAACAAAATAGAGTTGGGTTGGGAGATAATTGCCTGTTTGATGTTGTTTTAACCAATGTAAAAATGACACATTTAATTTCGGTTCTTACTTGTAAAAGAATCGAAACTTTTTTTGTCATTTCTTAAAAAAATTATATTTAAAAAAAACACTTTTGACAGAACCGAACATTACACCATAGATGGCCTACAGCAACAACGACAAAGTATTGCTTAAAACGCTTAAAAAGTTGCCTTAGAAGAATCAGCAACTCTTTTTGCAAAAAAAAAAAGTTGGTATTTTGCTCCTTGCAGAAAGTCCCTTCAGCAACACTTTACCCTATTTTAAGCAACCCAGAAAAAGTGTTGCCGAATGTGCTTTCAGCAACGCGTTTACAATTATATGTAACGCTTTTCCGGGGTTGCAGTAAATAGTTTACCGTTAAGGTTTAACGGTCGTTTGATATACATCGGTAACACTTTTTCAATGCAAGTGCAACTCTTTTATATTACGCTTTGATATGTATTTGTAACGTTTTAGAATAAAATTGCAACACCTTCTAACACAATAGCAACACATTGTATTTGGTATGTAGCACCCTCTATTTAATGTATTTGCAACACCTTTTTATGCAGATAGCAACATTTTTAATGA
>CAOJBI011096848.1:0-13516 GCA_948277035.1 Euphorbia corollata | reverse complement strand
CAGATTTAAATGTTTTTTTCGATTTCAGGTGCATTTTGAGACAACTGGCCCTGAAATTTGGGAAGATACAAGAGGGAAGGTAGATATATTTGTTGCAGGTATTGGAACTGGGGGAACGATTTCCGGGGTTGGCCGGTTCCTTAAAGAGAAGAATCCCAACATTAAGGTACTTAAGGGTTGAAGATTTATGAATCACATGACCACAAATTATTCCAATTTGTGTTTACCAAAACAAAAAAATATGTAGAACTAAGGACTAAGTGAGAAGCAGAGCGTGTGGCTAATTTTGTTCTCCATTTTGATACCTGACTTTGTTTCAAGAAACAGTCTTATTTTCATTCTTGCAATTTTCAAACTTATCAGGTTATTGGTATAGAACCTGTAGAAAGCCACGTACTTTCAGGTGGAAAGCCAGGTAAAAATAAATATTCTTGCTATTCGTTATTTGTAGTTTGATGCATTGATAAGGTCTATTCTAGGTAAAAATTCTGAAATGCCTTTATGCTCCTATTGAAAATGCAGGTCCTCACAAAATTCAAGGCATTGGAGCTGGTTTTATACCCAGGAATTTGGATCGAGATGTGGTTGATGAAGTCATACAGGTCAGACATCTTGTCATCTGTGGTCATATCTTTTTAGTCAACACTCAACATTATAATGTACCATTATTCATGTAAACTTTCAAGTTGGTTTTCTTGTGGCATTGTTACTGCATATATTGAGTTCTTCCACGTCCACAGTATCATATGGTGGTATTTCTATGGACTTGATTTCCCCCTCAAATATTATGCATACATCAATTGTGGTTCTTTGAAAAAAAAGTTTGAAACATTTTTTGTGTGTATGATTCTATTGAAGAATGTTTGTGGTCTTGCTGTTAAGCCGCCCTTTGAGTAATTCTGTTAATTATTTGAGAAAATTCATGAATCAAATTGTATGTTGACATGATATTTGTAGGCAGATTCTGCATGAAGGTGTACAAGTTCTATTTGGGATGTTACATGAAGCTATTTCTGTTGATAATTTCGAGTTATATTTAGTTTCATGAGCTGATAATATTTTTATGTGAATTCCCTAGATTGGACTTTCATCTCTGGCTTATTTTTGGTTAAGAATTTAGTTTTATGAGCTGATCTTTTTTTTTAGTATACAATGTTGTAGTTCTCATGCTGTTTCACTTTTTTGGCAGATATCTAGTGATGAAGCTGTTGAAACTGCAAAGCAAGTAGCTCTTCAGGAAGGTTTACTGGTTAGTTTTTCCAATACAACTTCTGACAATTACAAGTTATTACCTGGAAGAAAAAATCACTGTTGATTTAAATAAACCCTAGTAACCTCTTCGATATCGCATGATTAGTGCATCTTTATATTAAATATTCAGCAATTTATAGTTTGACTAAAGCCTTGGTGTGTCCTCTTGTTTTCTTAACTCAAGACCCATCCTAGTAAGTGTATTGTGTATTTTGTTGATGATCTTTGTTTTTCGCCTCGCTGTTCCTCCTCCTCTTCAATTTGAGTGAAGATTGCTGCTAATTTGGTATATTTAGAATGCCCTACAGTCCAAAAGCCAAATCCCTTCCTTGTCCACGTTCTCTCTCATAAAGTTTGAATAGCATCAAATTTTATTATGTTAAAGAAGCTGGAGTTTATATTTCTTTTGTATAATATTCAATAATAATTTATCAGGTAGGCATATCCTCTGGAGCTGCTGCAGCTGCTGCAATTAAAGTTGGCAAGAGACCCGAAAATGCAGGGAAGCTAATTGCAGTAAGTCTTTATAATTACGTTTATACTTGCCTCCAGAGTTTTTACCTAGGTTCACTCCCATTCCACAAGGGTAAAACAGAAGTCAATTTCTTTTAGGAAAACAATTGTGGAAGTGGCATCATACTTTGTCTGACATTGTTGTCATGGAAATTGGCACGATGTGTTTTCACAAATGAAACTGGCATGCATGTCTCTCGAGTGTGAAAAAAAAGAGATTGACTAACACGAGGCTTACTGAGTTTGAACCTTTTCTCGCTTTTAAGAATAAGTCGGTCTTGTGCTCCTTACCTCATTGGTAATTTGGTATCTGGAGTGTCAAGGTGTTAAATCCTTTACAGAATATATGATTAATTCAAGGCATTGAATCTAATTTGAAACCCACGACTTGTTTGTTTGCTGTTTGTATCTTTCCAAAATGTTTTCGTTCCTAGGGCACTTGTTTATGCGGATATTTTTTCTATGAAGTTGTGCGACCTTTACTGCGTCTGTAACAATTATTGAACAACGTTTCATTTAAAGATAGCCCTTAGCTTTTTAACTACGTGGAGGAAGAACATCTTTCATTACCACGCTAAACCTTGTAATGTGCATTTCTTATTTATTTTCCTTTTCTGTTGAACCATAAAACAACTAGGCATAAGTGGAGATAAAACTGACCGTCTAATCTCTCTCTCGGAGAATTATGCCCCACTTTTGAGTAGGACCAACTCAACTCGGACTGGGTTTTAGTGCACAACACAAATGCCTTTTAAAAATTTCACACATACTTTTCTACATTCGGTGGCTATCTATGAAGACTAGCTAGCCAATTATTTGAGTCATTATTAGTTCTTGTGGTGACCTCATTAATCTCTATGGTCTTTCAAATATTCTGCCCTTTGACATACCTAAATATATCTGTGATCCTTGTATATATGTGCCTAATTGTGAACTCATCAAATGTTATGGGTGTGCTCTGTTTCAGGTTGTTTTCCCAAGCTTTGGTGAACGATATTTGTCCTCCGTTCTTTTCGAGTCAATCCGGGAAGAGTGTGAGAAAATGCAGCCTGAGCCATGACCATGGCACAGTCTAGTATTCTAATTTGTCAAAGAGAACAGCAAAATTTTGCTCTGATTTTTCCTTCTTTCGAGAATGTCTGATTGATTTGGGAAAGAAAAAGCTTCCAATTCACTTTCTCGTAAGGTTATGTAATAATGCAACAACTGCATGACGATGTTGAAGATAAAATAATGGTCGCTAGCTTTATTTAAATAGCTGTATTTTAATTCTTAATTTGTCTCTGTCCTTGTATTTTTCTTTTTTTATGTTGGATTTTTTTTTATCGAATTCCTTGCATTGGAAGATTGACAAGTATCAGGGACAAGCAGATATCATAGTAGTTAAGTAACTTGAAGTATCTGATAATTCAAGTTCTCCAATATATTAAATCTACAGAGACAGTTTATAAGAATAGATATTGAAGCTACTTACATCTTCGTACGATGACGTCACTGACAGCAGTAGTCCATGATTGTCCAGTGCTAAAATTGTGTTTGTATTGTATGACAGCAATTCAATTCATAGCTTAGATTGAGCTGCTCATTTTATATACATTTTTAAAGTAATTACATATATGATTCATGAAAAAAAAACACCATAATAAATCATAGAGATGATAAGTTCTCTGGAGATCGTAGTCATAAACTTACAAGTGTTAGTTACTTTTCTGTGAGCATAATAGAATACCATGTACTTGGAATACCATGTAATTACAAATTGTCGAATTTTGGATGCATTGTTCATGATTAAAAAACAAAAAAACAAAGTTGTTTTATGAATGAGTCTTTCACTTGATAAATTGAAACTGAAGTGGCTAATTTGTAAGAAGAATCCAAGTCTGAGGGTCGAATGAGTAATTTCTCCGTAAAGAGTGAAGATGAGAATGCTGATCGAATTGCCAAAACCCTACCTCCCACCTTCTTCCTCCTATCTGTGCCTTTCACTTTCTTATTACATTTTGGGTTTCTAGTGTCTGTTCTAGCACTGTATTTCATCAGGTAAGAGGGATCCTTTTTTGCGTTTGCTTTCAAAGTGATTCATGATTCATAATTCATTGCATACAGGTTTCTAATTTACTCGTATTTTCTCTCTTCTTGATCTTTATTTGATGTAAATTCCAAGGGATTCCCTACTGTTGGGGGTACCCATGATTGTATTCCGATCTTATACGAATAGTTTCAGATGCAGGAGAAATCGCTTGTTCTTCATTATTCTTATATAATTTCCTGCTTTTGACTTTTTGATTTTGTTGCTCAGTTTTTCTTTAACATGTTCGGTTTTTTATTTATTTATTATTGTTGCTAGATTTTGCTTCCTTTTTGTGGAAACTGGAAATGGTTGAGAACTTGAACCAAAATTGTTGAGCTGCTTCAGTGATTCCTAGACTTCCCTTGTTAAGTTCATAAGTGCTTTGCTTTCATATCTGTTTTGCTTGTATATTTGTTGGCTAGTTTTCTTACGTGGAGTAGGTAGTTGCAAAAATCTCAGTATCAATTTCTCACCAAGTGAAAACCAACCCCTAGAAACTCATAACTCTTAATCTCAACGAAAACCATATCTTCTGCTAATCATTGTATATTTTCCTTTATTAAAGGTTGATGAGCTTGGAGAAATGAAGCATCTCAAGATTTAAGTTGTATTGAATGCTTTATTTACTCCTTTGAATGATTTCATGCGTTTGTTTAGTCGTGGTTGAACGATTGTGCACTTGTTAATTTGATGTTTTCTTGGTGAGCATGTGTAAATGCCAAATGGTTTTTATATAGGTTAGGGTAGTAAATGGGTATTATTGCCTCTTATCCTGGGCGGTGGGTTAAACTGAAATTTTTGATTCATAAACAAGTTCTCTTATGAAATGAGTGAATGCCAAAATCTCCTGGAAAAGAAAAATCAATTTTAAACTTTAAACTTGTGGTTATTTTTGATATTTGGCGAGCTTTTAAGATCGACTTGAAGAGGAGTTTCTATAATCAAGACTGCTGTTAACATGAAAACTGAATCTGGTAGTTTTAAGGTCCATACAGAAGGGCAATGCTAATTCCGTTTCTGTTTTCGTTTTTTTGGCCACTTTTCAGCATCATTGCCGAACTACTGTAGAATTGTCCGAGTTGGTGGTTACAAGATGACTGGAAGTTTTGCATATAGTAGCCTTGCACCTAAAACGAAGAATCTGGTAGTTGCTGGTGGGCTGTCTGCTTTTGTTTTGGGGGTCTATTACTACTCCATGAAAGCTGTTGGAGATACAGACGAGTTACAGGTTGCAATAGATAAGTTCGAAAGCCAGAAGAACAAACAAGATGGCTGATG
Source organism: Euphorbia corollata (assembly GCA_948277035.1). Classification (NCBI taxonomy): domain Eukaryota; kingdom Viridiplantae; phylum Streptophyta; class Magnoliopsida; order Malpighiales; family Euphorbiaceae; genus Euphorbia; species Euphorbia corollata. Next base: position 8,403 of record CAOJBI011096848.1, on the reverse strand, counting down.
CACCATTTTCCGATCTTCGATATGCTTTTTTTTTTTTCGTCTTGGCAGTTGGATTATTTTAGTCTGTCGATCTTTATGGATAATTGAACAAGAAAATATATCAGCTGTTTTGGTATAGTAATTATATGGTTTTTGCATCAACTGGATTGCATTTTTGGTATATCTATAGTCTATAGATCAGGATAAGCATGTTGGTACATTGATTGGGAGCATTTTAATATCATTGTTGTTCATCTGCTGATGACAAGTTTTAACAATAACTTGTGTATTAGCAGTGTCTTGATTATGCAGAGTTTCTCTATATGGTGACCTCTCTTCGACGAAGAAATGTTCAGTCTTTTTTTAAAGCATGATAACAGGAAAAATATCGACATGGAAATGGAAAAACTTTTGTTATATCTCTGTAAAACATATTTAGCTCTCTAAATGATTTCTCTTCACGCAACAAATGGATTGCAACACCATCAAAGACCAATTAAACCTTCCTTGCCCGCTGAAATTAATTCAAGACAAGCTAATTTTGATAAATGTAGGTGACTTGCCACTAGAGTGGCAAGTAGACCAGTGCCCCAGTGATCAACTCCGAAAAGGGTATTTAAGTCTTTGTAAATGTATTCAATTGCTTTTGTAATTTTTCTTGTGATATTGTAAAGTGCGCTGCCCTTAATAGGTTTCTCTTTTTTTTTTTTTTTTGGTGAAACCTAAATATTGCTGTCAAATGTGGATATGGATTTGATGCACATGATATATATTTATATTGATAAGATGGTAAAATAGAATAGACATTTCAAAAATTAATTATAATAAATTATATATTTTGTACGTGGGTTGTATTTTTTAAAATAAAATAATAACAAAAATATTAAATTACTTATTGAAAAACTCTCTCTCATGATTAAAATATTATATAATTAATGATTCAAATTTTTATTTGATTCTTTATTTGTAAAAGATCAAAAATATATTTTTTTAATATTTAATGTTACACATTATATTATAAGGAGAAGATAAAAGATCCATTAAAAGTTATTTTTCATTCAAATCTCTATTTATCAAGAAGTTTAATAGAATAAACAATTTACTAAAGATACTTCTTAGCTGAATTAAACAAAGATTGTGAATATAGAGACCAAGATATTACGAGAATAATAACATTTTATTTTTTAATATGAATATGAGATTGCATATAACAAGGAAAACTAACGCAAGGGGAATGTTTAGGGGCAAAAGAGTAGTCTTATTTTTTTTTTTTTGTAATAGTTACAAGTATCTCTTTGAGATATTCTTATTAATTATAATAGAATACATAATAAAAGGGAAGCGAGTGGCATGGGTGGTGGTTATGTTTTCCGACGCGTACCGGTTATCGAATCGGTAAAAGAGGAGAGTTTTGAATTTAAGTTTTAATCGGATTAAATTAATAATCGAATCAAATTCTCTTAAAATAAAATATATTATGTTTAATATTTTGATATTTAACATGATATAAGTTATATTACAATAATGATTAATAATAACAGCGTTAATACTTTATTATTCAAATTACTTCTTACTTATTGATAATTAATTAAGATCGATTTAAAGAAATTAAAAAATTAGTAAACAACTAAATAGATTAGTGGCTATAATAATATAACTGTTATATTTTTATTTGTTGATATTTTGTGAAAGTTCCATAGCAATCAATATATTGTTGTTAAATGCTATTTATTTCATACTGTGACTAAGAGTAAATAGAATTTATTATTTAATTTCAAGAAAACTAAACAGGAGAATTATATATTGTGAAAAGGTATCAATTCCATAACTATTTATGAATTTGTTTCTAGATTATTATTTTGACAAAATAGAATTTGCTTCCAAATATGAACTAAAGAATATTATTTAATTTCAGTACATTGAATGCTTGCAAAAATCTCTCAAATACATAAATAAATTTGTTTATATGCATATATAATCTTTTAGTCGTAGTAAATGAGACAAAAAATCTCTTAATTATATTATGTATTATTTTCATTGTTAATTATCGGAAAAAAATCTGCTATTCCAGATTGGATGTCCCCAATCATGTCTCCCACTCAAATCTTGATGTGGGCTAGTTTTTTAAATTTATTATTATTTTTTTCTTTTCTCTCTCCCACTATCTATTTTCTCTTTCCTATTTGTCATACACATGTAAACAATTGAGTGTGAGACATGATTGGGGACACCTAATCTGGGACAGAGATTTTTTTCCCAAATATTGTCACTGGTTTCGAATAAACTTTTTAACATGATCAGTTGAACTGCCTAGTTTTCAATCAAAACCAGTTAATTCAACCAGTCAATATCGGTTTTGACTTGTTAAAAAATTCATTAAAATTAGATCGAACCTAACACCGATTCTAATTGAACATTGTTTAACCGATTGATATTAAAATCATAATGATGGTTTGAACATAATTCATTAAATGACGATGAATTAAAGATAATTAAGTGATTCCTTGAATTTAAAAAAAAATGTTACATTTATAAATTCCAATAAATTTAAAATTTAGTGTGATAATTATTTCCAATTACAACTTAAGTTGGACACATTTACTTGAACATCAAGTAAACTTGACGCCAAGTTCAGCAAATATATTTTCCTTTCTCCATTTGCTTCCTCTTGGATTACGCTGCCTCCGTCCGACAATGGAAGAGCAAACCCCGCCATCTGAGGCTATGCAATCGCTGTCAGTTGACTCCGAGTCCAACCCTACTTCTGCTTCCTCTTCTTCTAGCACGTCACAGTAAGTCATTCTTTCTTCCTCAACTATCTTCTGTCATTCGATTCAATTGGTCCTTCTGATATGCGGCTGATGTTCTCTTTGGTTCTTGAAAGTCAGGATGACTCCAGAAGAGAAGTTTCGAATTGTGAGGAGTGTAGGTGAAGAGTGTATACAAGAGGATGAACTTCTGAATCTTCTTACTAAGAAACCTCAACCTATTTGTTACGATGGATTCGAACCTTCTGGGCGAATGCACATTGCTCAGGTAGTTTTACTCTTTTTCTTTACATCTCATGCTTTGTTTGTGATTCCGCTGCGAATGTTGAAATGAAAGAATTTGATCGCTAATTTCGATTCGCTTTTCTCTTTCACAGGGGGTAATGAAGACCATAAATGTGAATAAACTGACAGCTGCTGGTTGCAAAGTGAAAATTTGGATCGCTGATTGGTTTGCGCAGCTAAACAACAAAATGGGGGGTGACTTGAAGAAGATTCAAACTGTTGGGCGCTATTTAATTGAGATATGGAAGGCAGTTGGCATGGATATCGATGCTGATAAAGTGGAATTCCTGTGGTCTTCGGAAGAAATCAACGCAAGGGCATCAGAGTACTGGCCTCTTGTTATGGATATAGCTCGTAAGAATAAGCTTCCTAGGATAATGAGGTACCAGAGCAGACATTTGAAAATTTCCGATTTCTGATATCTGTGGAATCATATGTAATCGAAGAAAAAATTGCACCTATTTATTACATGTAGGTGTGTTCAGATAATGGGTCGTAGTGAGCAAGACGAGTTGACAGCAGCCCAAATTCTTTACCCTTGCATGCAGTGTGCCGACATATTTTTTCTCAAGGTACTTTGTTTTTATTTTGACTTCAAAATTCATACCGCTCAACGAAGATTGCAGCATGTCTTAGTTCCTTGAGCCGTTATAGTTTTCCATTAGGAAGCATGGAAACTCTGTTTACATGGTGTTTCCCATCCCTTTTGGAATAAGAAACCCGAGGAAACTCCTACGTGATGTTTCTGGTGTAGTTTCCGCAATTCAAGAAAGTTGGAAACTCATTTCCTTAAATTTCGGAAACTGTTAAAAAATTGCCTTTTGTTTTGTTTCTTTATAATAAACTAACCTCCCTTAAGTAACACTTTCCTCATGAACAAAAGGAAACCAGATATGCATGAAAATCATACAGCTGTATCAAGTTGGTCAATGTTAGGCACCGGTAATTAAGTTGAGAGTGCCATATTTTACCACATTCCTTATGAGTCAGGCTGCTTAAACATCTTGAGCGCATTCTAAATTGCTATTCTGTTTTAAGCAATCCAATACTTTGGATTTCCACTTCGTTTTCCCCTTTTCTAGTCAAATGGTTTGAGTTCAACTCAAAATTGGGTAAGAGCACTAAGGGGCTAAAAAGTTATTTCCTCGACTGTAATTGATGACTTAGCTGACTACTATGTATGTGATAGAATACTACATCATCTATGTTTTTACTGTAAGTCTAACCCATATGCTTCATATGACCTGGACCGGTTATCAACTTATCTTCCTTCGAAAGTTCAAGAAATTATGCAAAACGTATTATTATGTATTCATATATTTTGTAATCGCTTGTGAACTTTGCTTTTTGATATCTTTGTGTATCTTACGGCATATTGTGAATTTTGTGGAATTCTGATATGTAGTTTTCTTTTTTTTTTTCTTTTTATTATGGTTGACGTCCAACAGGCTGACATCTGTCAGTTGGGCATGGATCAGCGAAAAGTGAATGTACTTGCTAGGGAGTACTGTGATGACATCAAGAGGAAGAACAAACCTATCATTTTATCTCATCGTATTTACATAACTCCCTTGTTCTCAAATTGATTTATTGAGCTTGTTTATTCATTTTTCCTTTTAATCCCTGGATTTCTGATTCCAGCTGTTGTGAATGCAGACATGTTACCAGGTTTACAGCAAGGGCAAGAAAAGATGTCAAAAAGTGATCCATCTTCCTCTATCTTTATGGAGGATGAAGAGGTACGTTTAGTTTTGTACAATTTGGAATTTAAAAAAGAAGTGTCCAAAAAGAGCAAGCTTACATGTTAACTGGTAGCATTCAATTTTCTTTTCAACCATTTAATTTTAAACAGTGGTATTTTAGGCTGAAGTAAATGTGAAGATTAAAAAGGCATACTGTCCTCCAAATGTTGTTGAAGGAAACCCTTGTCTTGACTATGTTAAATTCATTATCTTCCCATGGTTTAACGAATTTAAAGTGGAGCGAAGTGAAGACAATGGCGGAGACAGGTATTTACACCGCATTTCCTTGTCTTTTCCCATATCCCTTTCTCTGAGTTCAAACCATTGCTTTTATTTGTAAATGTATAGTAGCCCTTCACTCTTGTTTGGCCATATTCTGTGATTCAACTCGTACAACCTATATCTTGCTTTATCTGTACTCTTGCTCTGAATAGGATTTTCACAAGTTTTGAAGAACTCGTCGCTGAATATGGGAGTGGTAAATTGCATCCTGCTGATCTGAAACCTTCTTTATCTAAAGCGCTGAACAAAATACTGCAGGTAAGTCTTTTTATCCCTTATGTTACTACATCCTTTGCCAATCATATATTATCTTGGAGTGTGGCAGGAACTTGATATGTTTGATTCCAACTTTTTTTGTAAAGTTGAAAAGATGCATTGTCTGATATTGCCAGTTCAATGAACTAGGAACAGTTGTCAGGAAAAGTCTTTTTTTTTTTTTCAAGTGCTATTGCTTCTGGTTCTTTTATTTGAACCAACCATGCAATGTATATGTGTGTCCAGGTGTAAACCCTTGTCTCCTTGTCATGGTTAGTATTTCAGCATTATGCACTCTTTAATGGAATCATCTTAGATGAGATGACTCTTCCCAAGGATCATGTTTCTCGATGTTGAGATTGCTGCGCCCTGTCATTGTTTAGGCAATTCATATGGTATGATTTTCAAAAATTAGAGGGCAATGTATGGACTGACTTGCTCATATCTCTAGTTAAAGCTGGTTAGCTTGTGTCTCTGGTGTATTTATTGCACCCATATACAACAATTTAATTTGGGTATCATCCTGCTTGAAAGGAGCAAAGCAAATTTGTTATGTGCTTGCTATTGTATTGTGTTTTATCTTTTTCTTTTTGGCATAGATTTGATGTTGTAATGCTTTGTGTTTTTTCGGGTTCTTATTGAATGCTTGATAATACTGCAGCCTGTACGTGATCATTTCAAAAATGATGCTAATGCTAAGGATCTGTTGAAACGAGTTAAGGTATGTGGCTGCTTTGTTACTTTGTACAATTATTATGTGATTGGGCTGAGACTGCAACTCGATCTTTTTTAATCTGAAAATGTGTGGTTGGTTTTTAAGAACGTAAATGGAAGTAATATGCTTTTGCTAGGAGATTCTTAATTTGTTCTTGGAATATAAGTTTAATTAAAGTATCGTAGGGTTATTCTTTTCAACTTCTGACACCTGAACTTAACGGACCTTAACTGAACTTAATTGAATTTAATAATAATATACTAATTGTTAAAAAAATAATAAATAATTAATATTATCATTAAAAATAGTACCAAAAGATATTAATTAATTATTATAATATGTAATATTAAAATTTAGTGCATGAACTGTAATAAAACTAATTTAAATTAGTTAATATGAACATAAACAAATAGTTCTAATATATTATGATAAGTAATTATTAATATGTGCAATAGTCATATTAATTACTATATAAATTTAATAATAAATAAAGCAATTTTAATAACACTAATAATAAAAACTGTTATAATACGTAAAACCATTTAATTATAATTTTGTTATTCAAATAATAATTATCATTATAATTACACGTGAATAAATCATAATTATTATGTTATTTTGTAGTCTGGATTAAAGTTATCATTTATTATTGGATTATAAATGATTAAAGTAATAATCTTTTTAATTAATAAATATTCTCGTGTTTTTTTTCATATTACATTTATAATGAAATTAATAATATTATTATCTTAATAATACTACTATTTTTATAGTTATTGTTAACTACATTGTTTAATAATTATTTTTTCATATTAATATTTTTATTTTATTTGTTATTTTGATTATTGTTATTATTATTATTATTATTAAAATTAGAGTTAATGGACATGAACTGAACTTAATGATCTTAACTGAACTTAATTGACCTGATCTGCACTTAACTGACCTGAACCAAATTGAAGGTAAGAGAACAAGGCCTTAGTTTCAAAATAATATGCTTGTTTTTGTATTTATATTTTGTGTGATACTGCAGTTGTGCTAATAATATATGTTAAAATAGAGCATTTTGGGAATATCGTGCACAATATGTGCTTAATTTTCGATTGATTGCAATTTAATTTTGGGGAGTACGTCTCTAGATTGTGCGTGAGTACTGGATGCTATAATAACGAAAGACAAGGCATGGATGTATATGTTGAGATAGGGTTTGTTATCTTGATTGTTGATTGTATAATGCTTTCTGATTTGCGATGCAGGGTTATAGAGTAACCAGATAATGAGGCTTAGTCGTTCATCTTTGTTATGTGGCTCGGGGCTACAACGGTATTGAATATTTAATTTGAACGGACTTGAGCTGAAATTTAGCCTTTTGATTTAGCAGGTGAAAACAGTTGTAAAATCGATTTGAAATACGAAGCAAAACTTGGGTAGAGATGGGCCTGAGATTATTGTTTCAAGTTCGAACTCAGCATTTTTTTGACTGATATAATTCGGATATTGTTAATGCACGTTTTACATTTGCTTCTTGTTTTCAATTGTGCGCCTTTACTGAACTTAAGTTATCGAGATCTAGTCAATAGAAAAGGCAGTCGTCGTATACTATTTTCTGTGGTTGAATAATTGGTCAACTTAGGAATTAATTTAATGCAATCTTAGATTATCTTTAAGTATCTAATTTTTGGCATAAGCTGCCACAGAACATGTATAGTAGCAACTATAACGGTCGATATAATTCATAGGGCCACTCAAGGCACAACACACTATTATCAATGCCTGTCCAAAGTCGGAACATTGATTGGTTCAATCTCTTATGGACAGAGATGTCTTCAGTCTTGCAACCAAATGTGGCAAGCTTTTGAGGTTATCCTGAATTGACTGGTCCACACATGACTCAAGGCCATTCACCGCCTCAAATCCAATCTGTTGGAGCTTAGCCGCTTCAAATTTGTCTTGGCACGCCATCAAAGACCTATACAGCTTTTCCTGCATTTAGTAACTGATAATATCAGTATAAATGAAAAGCTATTCCTGTATATCTACTGATATGCACACCGGAGAATTCAGTTGGGCACTTCTCTTATGGAGGCATACTGCTGCCACTTGACAGACTTCCAAACAGCAAAATAAGTGGTTCAAGTATTTTCATAATAACCCTAAAACGGCTGGGAAGAGAGACAATTTTTCTTTTTCTGAAGGAAAGCAACAGAAAAGCTTTAGAATGTGTGTACTTTAGCTCTATATCCTCTTTCCCCGTGGAAACACATTCTTTCCAAAATTAGTGGTTCATGATATGGCGTTTTCCGGCCAAGTCTATTTTCAAGTTGACTACCAATGTACACTAGGATCACGCCAACAAAAAAAAAACACATTTGTTTAT
>CAOJBI011096808.1:0-13199 GCA_948277035.1 Euphorbia corollata | reverse complement strand
AAAGATTTGGTTAGAAAGTGACTCAACTTACGTTGTTCTTTTATTTCGCACTCGTAGCATTTGTGTTCCTTGGCAGCTACGTTTGGCTTGGAAAGCTTGTCTTCAGACTTTAGAGAATATGGAGTTCAGAATTTCGCATATTTATCGGGAGGGAAATCGGCTCGCGGATGCCTTGGCAGCTTATGGTCGGATTTCTGAGGAAGATTCCATTTGGAATGCATCCCCGAATTGTTGTCTTAACTTGTTCCTACATGACTTACGTGGAGCTAGTGATTATCGTTTTATGTATTTATTTGGGGTTTCTTATTGTTTCTTGAATTCTGAACTCATTGTATTTTTTTTCTCTTTAATAAAAGAGAGGTCGGGGTTTTGTAGGCAAGCGAGTAAACAAGCTTTGCTAGGGAGCTCGCCCCGAAATTTTCCCCGGCCTCAAACTTTTAGCCTTTGTTAGGACACACTGTCCTTTCAGAGGTTTTTCAAAAAAATATATATATATATTCACTTCAAGGAATATATTTGACCTGGATAAAAATGTTCAGAGCCTTTTTTTAACAAAAGCTTTATTCATTATATATTTTCACTATTCTTGTGAATATTAACCGTATACGTAAATAGTATCATATCCATAAATATTAGTAACTATATGCGTATGTATGAATAGTATCAATATACCAAAATAGTAACCGTATGCTCAAATAGTAAATGAGGACTGAAAAATGAATAATGAGTTACTATTTTACTATTCATCAAAATGGCCAATTTATGCTCATAATTTGAACGGACTGAATCAATGTATTCCTCGTAATTTTCTCATTGTCATGATATATTTATTTATTAAAATATATACATGTGGAAATCATTATTCATCTTAGTGCTTATTCAAGAGCACGTGCTGCTACAGGAGCACATATAAATTTCTATGAAATGAAATCCGAAATTTTTGTTCTATATAGAATGATCCTTTTAATAGATGTATTAGTTTCATATGCTCATGATTTTTCAAGATCTGCAAGATCTTTTACAGTCTTATATCTTGTGGGTTTTTCCATAACTGTTCAATGATCATATTTCATAGCATAATCAACTAAATTTTCAAACAACCAAATTTTATATCTCCCTTTTTTTATTCTAAAATTAAACTTTTGATAACCTGATAAGTGTAGAGATTATTGTTTTTGCCATAGCTGGGAGAATCAATACCCATTTGTTTCCTATGCTCCTCAATTAAATCTTGTATAAATCCATCTCTCTTTCTCCCAGTCAATTGAAAAATCTACCTCACAATCTCTCCATACATCGCAACCTCCTCCACTCCCACCACGTTCTCGCCGTAATTCCTCTTTCCAGTAATCATCTTCATCATCACATTCAACAATAGTGTGCATAGTGGAGAGTGACTGGAGACGATGGGAGGATAAGATTTCGAGGGATGATAGCTTCCAGAGATCATGCCATAGATCGCGGTAAGGAGCTCAAGGAAGACCAGTGAAGTCATAGCCTAAGTGCTTGCCGGTAAGAGGGCGAAATGATGTCGTTTTTGGTGAAACATTCATCTGCAATGGAAAAAGAAGAGACGACGAGGACATGGCGGAATTCGAAGCAAAGAAGGAGGACATGTCCATATTGTTGAGATAGTTGGTAAAATGATTGGTGGAGAGGCTTTTTTTTTTGGAGGTGGAGAGAATCTGGTACCCACCAACAAGAAAGACAGAGCAAGAAAAAAGAGAAAGGAAAAAACAAAGTTTTCCTTGTTAAGCAGTGAGATCCAAATCAACTTATTATATTTCTAGGGAACTAATACGATAACAAATTGATTTTGTACGTAGAAGATCATGTATTTTTCTTTTGGCTAAAATTCTTTACCGAGCAAGCTCGTGTTGATAACGTGTTGTAAATAATCTATAAAGACAAAGATATCATAACCATAACAAAAGAAGCAGAGAAAGAATAATGGAGAGATTTTATTGATTATCTCTGAGGTATATTGAATAAAAAAACCGAGTCCTATTTATAGGAAAACTCAATAGCAAAACCGTAAATAAGTATAAAACTTTAATAATTTACGTGGACCCCGCATCAATCACTACAAGAAAATATTGAATTAGTGTCGACAAAAATTCGACGCTAATTCACGATTAGCGTCGACTTAGAATCGAAAAATTAGTTTAGTGTCAAATTAGCGTTGAAAACCGAGGTGACATTATTATGCTCAACGCTAATTAATTAGCGTCGACCATTTACATATCGATGCAAATTAGGGTCGACATATTTGTCGCTATTTCCTCTCTATGAATTTTTATAACTTTATGATTGACGTTAAATAGCGTCAAAAAACCGACGCTAATTTAAAGGCGACGCTAATTCGACAATGTTTAATGTCGACACTAATTCGACGCTGTTTATTGTTGACGCTAATTCGATGCTGTTTAATGTCGATGCTAATTCGACGCTATTTATAGTCGACGCTAATTTGATGCTAAAGTTTACAAATTTGTTGCCAACATTCCATTTATTGTAGCTAATTTTTAAGCAAATATTCGATTTTAAGGGAGCCATGCATTTAAAACTGGAAGTATAAACAAATCAATAAACACCAAATATCCAGAGTAGTTACAGTAGAAAGTACAAATGCATTTCGAAATAAACACGAGATATCTAGGATGTTGAAGCATTGTAATGAGTAATAACTAATTAGTAAGCATGTGTTTTTAGAATTGTAGGCTTTATGTTTATTGCTGCCACATCAACAAAAAAACAGAACAGATATTTGCCCAGACATATGGAACTTGTGCATGCATTGGACAAGAGCCAAAAGAAAGCATGTCAAGGATCACCTGAATAGCTTCTGGACTAACATAAGTTCTAGGATGCTTCCAGTGATCAGCACCAATAAGATAGAGTCTTTTCTAAGGAACTTTAGAACACCCACTTCTGCTCTCAACGCAAGTCGAATGCCAATTGGAATATATTAGATTTTCAAATGACTACTAAATAAATAAAAACGAACAAAACCGAGGTTTAATTACAGACTCGTTGAAAGAAAGTTCAGTTTAAACTCATTTTTTAAATAGCAACAACAAATCAAGAGTACAGTAAATAAAGTGATCTTCTTAGGTGGTACAAAATAAAATTGAAATAAATTTTTTTTATATATTATACACTCAATTGAAATCATAAATTAAGTTGAATTATGACTCAATTGAAAGATAATTTGATTATAAATCCTACTTTGAATTATGTATACACTCACTTTTTCACTTCTGATCTCACACATTCATCAAGCAAAGAAGAACAATAATATACATAAGCATAACCAGACTCAATTCAACAAAACCCACCAACAAAAGTTCAATTTTGTAAATACACACGACAATTTCAAAAGATAATTATTATATATTACCACAACAAGGTCAACATTGTATTCGGAAATTGAATCAGAAAGCTGAATAATTAGTCAAATAAAAGTTTAATATTTCTAATAGAAAGTTAACTGGAAATCATATGTATAAAAATAATTGGAAATCACCATAGCACTGCCTATAAGTAGTGTAAGCCAACATAGTAACAACTACATTGACACACCCGAATCAACCATAACAGAATAACCAAAGTTGATATCCTGAACATTGATAGACCAATACATATTATAAACGAAAACCATAGTGAGCCTCAATCATATATATCATAAAAAGTCATGAACACTTGAACATAAGCATAGAAATAGACAATGATTGAGTGAAACTATCTGCAATTCTTATGACAAAAAAGTCATTTACAAAATCATAATAGTTGGTAGACAATTTTACTGGTATGAAGAAGTTAAGAGTAAGATGGCTGGTGCAATTTAATACATCAATGTTAGTTTTAAAGCAACTACCTACCTTTCAATAAGCTACTACAATTTCTGAACAGAAACAAGACAAATGAAGAAACAAAACAAAGAAGCAAATAACATTTAAGTACTTGTGTGCCAAACCCAGTTCCTAATATACATATTTTGATCGGTTGCTTGCTAAAATTCCAAGTGTAGATCTTCGAAAAAGTTCCAAACTAAATATACCATAAATATAAATACTCTTATGTACTTAGAGAAGATAAGGCAACTGATATTTGTATCCAAAATAGGACTTTATTAACCAAATAGACCATTTATATAAATACTCTGTCTCTCTTACAACTTAGCATTAACAATTTACTCAAGCATTCGGCACTACATTTCACAATTAATTTTTTTTTGAAAAATTGAAGGGACAGGAAGAAAAGAGCGAGGGTGACGTTAGTCCCTCATTGAACCGTCGCTTACATAGCACCCGAAGGCGCACACGGGACCGAACAACACAGGGGGACCTGTCCTTCCCCATACTTTAAAACCCCCCCACAAGTTTTATATATATATATATATATATAAATACTCTTATGTACTTAGAGAAGATAAGGCAACTGATATGAGTATCCAAAATAGGACTTTATTAACCAAATAGACCATATATATAAATACTATGTCTCTCTTACAACTTAGCATTAACAATTTACTCAGGCGGGGATTCTCCGAAACCCAACCGCACTCGCATGGGTGCGGAATGGGTGTCAAAAAATCTCCGATACATTAAATAGGGAAAACCCGAAACCGTCCCCGAAAATATTGGGTGCGGAGTGGGGATTGCACCACCCGCACCGAACCCGCCTCGTTGCCATCCCTAAAAGGGAGAGAAAATGCAATATATGGGGTATCTTTTTATTTATTATTTATATCTTTTTTTTTCCAGAAAAAAAAACTAAACGGGAGGATGTCCTTCCTTTAGCATCGACAATACTCGTCGACGCTATTTATCTCTCATAAATTTTTATTATGGATGCTAAGCTGAGGTCGATTGCGTCGATATTTTTTCTGTCGACGCTAAATGCGTGGAATTTAGCGTCAACAATACTTGTCGTCGCTATTTTTCCCTCAGGAAAATTTTCATTATTGATGCTAAGTCGACGCGAATTGCGTCTACATTTTCTATGTCGACCTTAAATGCATGGAAATTTTTATGTCCTCGCTATGTCGATGCTAATTGCATCGACAATTGGTCGATGCTAAATTTGACGACGCTATGTCGATGCAAATATTTAGTAACTAGTTTTATTATTTTATTTCTGAATTGTCGACGCTAAATCCAGTCAACGCTATGTCGACGCTATTTGGCGACGCTAATATGATATTTTCTTGTAGTGAATAATTCAATAGTTGTATACCTTTTATTCTTAAAACAAAAGCGTGAAGAATCTTTTAGCTTAGTGTTAAGTCTAAATTTGTGATGCATCTTCTTTTTGTCACACTCGAATTGGTTTTTGTGTTTTATAATTTTGTAGAAAGCTAACAAATGTAATTTTTTTGAAAATCATAGTCATAAATTCATTAGTTTTTTACTGGTCTGGTTGCAATTTATTGGAATACTGATATTGCAATATTTGCTTCAATACATGGTTATAGGTTTATGTTTGTTGCAATTTTGGCTTCTTCAATTTTGGGATTATTTAAGTTAGATAATTTTTGTAGTACTCTTTATCCTCTTTATAATTGTATAATGTGAAAGTTCAAATGAATTCTTGTATTTTGATAATAAATATTTATCAATGCCTATTATTATTGTGGAGGTGAAAGAAGAGAGTTAATTATGTGGTAGAAGATTGTATTAATTTAATTTCAATCTCAGCCATTGACCTGACAAAATCCCAATCGTACCAAATAACATCAACATCTCTACTTTCAATTAGTTGTCCAACTAACCTACTTCATTCATTAAGTTATAAAACACATAATTATGAAATTATATAAAAAATAATTATACTATGTTCTATACTACTAGATGTACTTTTAGTAGTGTCCTTAGCTTTCTCATTAGTTCTCTTTTTAGTTATCCATTTGGCATAAATGCATTTTTTAACAGTTTTTTTTTCTCTAATATGTCATTCTATTAACTAGTAGACAAATTATATATTAATGAAATTATAATAGCATATTTAGTAGTTAGTCTAAGTATACATGAAGTGGCATGTGAAATAGACTACCACATAAATGACATGGCAATAATTTTAGAAATAGACAATTTTATTTAAAGATGGCTATACTAGATTGTGAATTTCATTTAGAATTGTATTGTTTTATAAAATTAAATAGTAGAATTGTATTGTTCCGATTTACGTAGCTAAGAAAGAATTTTGCTTCAGGTAAGCTAATCATTCAAGAAATACAGTATGTAATTTATAAAATTTCAGTAGTTTAATGATATGTACATATGTTTTCCTCTTTTATTTCTTTAGGTAATTTGATTTTATAGTTTAAAATTTTGAGATCCAACCAACTGAAATCATGTTTGTTGATTTTCTATCATCATTCATGCCACCCTGACTTTGTCAAAACCATAATTTAACCATTTTATTTTTCCCCCTGAATTTCCATCTAAACTTTTCCTCTCAGTACGTAAAACTCTATCTAATTGATCATTAGCTACTTTGTATAAGTTTGACTAGTTAATTATATTTGTTGTTAAATATTGTTTACCTGGAATTATATTGTAGAAGCTATTTGAAATTTCTTTTGTAGGAGTTACAAACAATAATGTCATCATCAAATTTGGAATTCGATTATGATATCATCATCAAGTGATAGTACGCTTTCAATGACCAAAAGCCTATTTAGATGAGCCATTGGAAAAAGATGATGCACAGAAGAAATATATACATAATGTGATTCAGTCTATTATTCCTATGATGGTTCCGACAATTGTAACGAATACGAGATCTCTTCATGGCGGATCATGTAGTAGGCGTTATATTTACTGAGATAGAAAAAGTCATCATCATTTAATTATCAATGACTACTTCAAAGACAAAAATTGAAAGTACGCTAGAGCATTTCAGACGTCGATTTTGAATGAATATGGAACTATTCAAAAGAATATTGCGAGCTGTGGAAAATTGTGACGATTATTTTACACAAAAAAGTTAATGCAGCTAGGAGAGTCGTGCTAAGTGATCCTTTACATCCATACGGAAGCTTGCGTATGGATGTGCTGCTGATGTGCTTGATGAATACGTTCAAATTGAAGAGACGGCTACAATAAAAAGCTTAAAGCGATTTTGTGATGTTATAATAGGACTTTCTGAGGAGCAATATCTAAGAAACCAAACAAAAATGACATCGAAATGCTACCAAAAGAAGGTGTGGCTCGAGGATTTCCAGGTACACTTGAGAGTTTAGATTGTATGCATTGACATTGGAAAAATTGTCCAACTGCTTGGCATGACACACATACTAATGGATTTAAAAAAGTTCCTACTTTAATTTTAGAAGTTGTTTGTGGATTTGGCATGCATTTTTTGGCATGGCTGTTACTAATAATTATATTAATGTATTGGACAGATCCCTACTATTTGATGATCTTATTAATGATGTTGCACCACCTTTCAATTTCTTAGTACAAGGTCACATATATAAAATGAGATATATTACCTTTCCGATGGAATCTATATCATGTTATGCTACTCTTATTCAGATAATTGTTGAACCATCTTTAATGAAAGAAAAATTATTTTCCAAACACCAAGAAGTTAAGAGGAAGGATGAAGAACAAGCATTTGGAGTGATACAAAGTAGGTTGCATATTATCAAAGGTCCTACGCGTATGTGGAGGGCGGAGGATCTTGGAAAGATAATGAAAACATACATCATCTTACATAACATGATCATTTAAGAGTGAAAAAATCCAAGGCATCACTACTTGAAAGTTGCAACCTCATGGAGATGATGCGGTTGAAGATGTACATCCAAACTGTGACTAGGCTTTTCTTGTATCAAGAATGATGAATCGAATGAAGCAAGTCCAGGATAAAAGAATGCACAATGATTTAAAGATGAACCTCATAAATCACTTGTGGGAATTACATGATGGTGAATCTAAATGACATTATGCTTTTAAGATTTCTTGAATCAAACTATTTGACATTTATGTTTTTGGCATTTCCTTGATCAACTGTCGCTGATACGATTTATGTCTTCCATTTTGTATAAGTCCATTAACAAGGGGTCAACATATAAAGAATACTAGTCTATAATTGGACTATTATGGAACTTTTATGTATACTATTTTATTTTTAGATTGAAGTAAAACTTAGATGATTAAATAAATACATTCGAGATGATAAGAGGGTGCTCTTTACATACTTTGACTAAATATGTTTTTCTGCTAAATAGCAGATGTATTGGTTAAAACCGTCCCATTGAGTACCAATTCTAAATGCAAAGTACAAACAAGGTATCCATAAAGCATGTATCTATTTTTATATTTTTCTTTCTAATATATCAAAATTTCCCCTTGTCAAATATCAAAATGGGGAAAACTATTTAGATTGTAAAAAGTTCATTTACATATGTAACCTCAATCAGGCTAACCAAAGCACACACCATTTATATGAATAGACACAAGCCTATGAATGGTGATCAAATTGCGAACTACAATATGTAACCGAGCTTTTGTGACATTTAATCCATAATAGAGGTAAATTCTCATATTATATAGTCCAAAGATTTAAAAAATAAGTAAAGTGTTTATCAATTATAATACAAGTAAATTGCATTATGTAAACTAATGTATAAGTGAACAAAATATATGCAATAGAATAAAAGAACTTAAAATTTCTAAAAAAAATTATTGGAAAAATAGAGACAGTATAGCATATAGCATACCAAAATTATACCACATACCATCTAAACAAGACTTATAATATATATAAGCTTGAAAAGTATAAAGTTGTATCATCTAACATTCTTCAGATAAAATCATAAACTATTATTTAGTTCGCAAAAAGTCCATCATTTTCCCATTCCTTCAAACTTTGAGCTTGGTACATTTCGTATGTTTCTCGCATTGAGAATGAAAGCTTGCTGATGTTGTGTGGTGGCCCTACACATGGTGGGACCCACAATAATTTAAAATAAAATAATGAAAGAAAAAAAAGATGTCGGTAAGTTGCACAGTAAAAGTTACTGTGCATATCACGGCAGATAAGGTCGGTAGGCTGAATTTCAATATGTGCACATAACAGCTCTATGCGTTTTGATCTCCTATAAATAGAGGAGAAATTTTCTCAGTTTGAGATATCTTCAATCTCTAGGAAGAGAGATGTAGAGAGTATAGAGAAAAACACAGAGAGAAATTTTTTTGTGTAGTGTGTTCCTCTTGTAGAGTTTTATTCCTACAAAAGAGTGAGAGATTATTAAGGAGGGGGAGTTGAGTAATTTTACCTTGGAAGTAAAATTAGGATGTTTCCAACTGTCTCCAAAATTAGTTCTTCCTCGGGTTTGGGTATACTTGAGAGAGCTTGTATTTTGTATTTCCATTATTTATTAGTAGAGTTGACTTGGTGCCCCGTGGTTTTTCCTTTTAAGGGTTTTTCACGTAAATCATTGTGTCTTATATTACTTTATACATTTTTAATCCACGTTATTATTATTTGATTTGGATTTCGAGACCTATCAGCTGAGATCTTGATTCATGATATAATTTTGTTGCTCTCTCCTTTAAGTCCTCTCTCTTAATTTGATTTCAGCTTCCTTTAGCTCTTGAGCTTTCTCCTTCATTTTCATTTTGGCCTCCTTTGTTTGTGAAGCTTTCTCCTTCAACTCTATTTCTTTTTTCATCACTTCCTCCCGAAATTCAAAATCTTTCATATCTTTCAGTTTTTTCAACTCCACTCCTCTTGTTGAACTCTAATATGCTTTTCTAAAGTAGTTTTATGGTTGTTTAATGCATCAACCATGTTCTTATCTTCATTCAACCTTCTCCTTTTTTCCTTACAACCTTTTCTTCCTTGTAAGTGCTCAATCTCATCTATATTACCACATTCAACAACAGCATTATCAATAACATGGATATCAACTTCACCTTCATTGGGCTCAAATGCATATGTTGCTTTCAGTGAATGTTGAGTACCCACCCTATTGCACATTTTTTATCTTTTCATTTCATTTGTCTTTGTTAGTTCTTTTGAACATCATTTTGGATTTTTTATCATGATCTCCCAACAATGTTCAAATTTAAATGGTTTAGGACCACAGACATCCTCATGTATTCATATTGCTTCTCTCTTCTGCAGAAAAAAATATGATAAAAACAATTTAATAAACATGTAAAAGAAAAAAATTGAAAATATGAGATAATGATATAGTTATCATATCCTCTGGGGTTGCACCACTTTATGGACTTCTCTTCAATCTCTCATATAATCCATGAAATTAATTAAGTATGCTTCGTATTTTGGTCCAATGATAATTTAAACTATTGCTATTTCGATTGCTTTTGCAACTTACACCCATTTTTTCCTTCCAAACAACACAAATGCGTTCCCACATTGTAATATTTTTCTGATTATTACCTATATCAGCATCAACAAAAGTATGCACCCATGCTCGAGTCAATTCAACATCTTCAACTTTAGTCCAAGTTTTATTAGGAAGAGGACATTGATTAATTATTAGTAAGCTTTTGAGTTGCTTTTCCTTTGTTGGATCCTTTGGCTACACAAGTGTTTTGGGTATCAAAAGAGGTGTTTGAAACGTCTAATAGACCTTGATATGAAAATCCAGAACAAAAATGTTGATTAACATGAGGATTATATGAAGCGTTTATTGGGTGGAAAGGATAATTAGGCTGAAAAGATAAGTGACCAAATAGATTTGGACCTGTATTTTGAGTTGTAGCTTGAGACATATTATCGACAAGGAATGGGGATGAGGTATAGTCAAGTTGTTAGCAAGAGAATTGACCAACATCTTGTGAATCCACAGATCTTTATTGATGTCTACAAAAATAAACACAACGAAGAGTAATATATCATGTTTAATAGGAAACAACATATATACTATAACAAACATTTTCTACATAGATCATTATTATCTATAGGTAACCAAGAAGTAAAAGTTTCAACTGATTCAAGTTCTTCCCTACATATAAGAAGGAAAATAGAATCAATACAAGTTATGCAAGTGTTCCTAACATAGCAACAGATACAATTCAGTAGCCTAGATCCTTGACTCGTTGTAGATTAAAAAATCACTTTACAGGCTGGATTGTATTCCATTGAAGTGCATTAAGAACTAAAAAATAATACAAATCGATGAAAGATTCAAAAATAATAGAAACATGACCTGGCTTTAAGGGTAGGCTAAGTGCACAATTATAAAGAAAAGGACAATAAAGAATGTAACGCCAATTATATAATAGATGAAAGATAACAGAAAGAATTAATCAGAGTAATCAAATTTACCTTTCACTTGGATGCTCCAAATATAATTGAGAATAAACTGCAGGGTTGAGGAAAAAATCAAATAAAATATATAGCAAAGATGATAAGAAAATTGAGAAATAAGGGTAGTACTGGAACGTGAATTGAGATTACAGAGAAAAAAAGAGAGGGAGAAATGTGTTGAACAAAAACTTGAGCGCCAACCAAAATTGTTGTTGCCGCTTGTTAGTCGATTGAAATTAAAATAATATTAATTTGATGAGTCATTAGTCTATTTCATAATCTATATGTGGAAGATCAAATAGATTATTTTCAATATTCAAAATGCCACATCAACTTAGAGAAATGAATAGACTATCTAGTGTAGTTTTTTTTAATTAAAAGTCTATTTATACTATATGTTTAGAAACATAAAAAAATAGACTAACTACTAAAGATGGTCTAAGGGGGCACAAGTTAAGAAGAACTACATTTTCGATATAAAAATGCATAGGATAACTTAGTTTTTTTTTTAATGTTGTAATGAATGATTTATTGGTTTTGTTAATTTTGTTATATTAGCTACTAAAATGCGATGGAGCTAGTATTATTTTTTTTGAAAAAGACCATTGTAGTGATGCTAGAGAAAACGCATCACAACTAGATTGGCACATGCAAAAAAAAGCACACCTGTGAGCGGGCGGGCCTTTCCGTGGCCGAAAAGGTTGTGTTTTGATGAACTAGGTCGAACTGCGCAAGGTGCGAATTCGCCCGGGTTTTGGTGATAAGAGTCTTACGATCTCTGGGGGATGATTTCTATTAAAGAGAAAACCGTTTTCAATTTTATTTTCTTTTAAGAAAATAAAAAGTAGCAAAATAAAGTTAATACCCTATTTTACTGAAAAAGAGTCGCCACCCGGTTCAGCTCCACCGGGAATTGTGGTATACTGATCCGTGGTAAGATTTTTATACCTGAAGAGAAAGATTCTGAGTTCGGATATAATGGTTACTAACTTTATCCAAAAATTGAGAATTATGACTTTTATGATAATTTTGGCATTACGATGGCTTAGTAAATTAATGAAAACTAGCCGAAATTTTGGCAGAGCAACGATGCTACTTGAGATTTATCATAATAATCCGGACAGGGTTCCCTTTGTTTTAGGGTGTCCGTCTTCACCTGTAAGCTCATTTTCACACATTAATGCAATTTATTAAAAAAAATGGTAAAGCAGCTCCAGTGGCTCTTTACACCAAGCATGTAATGAAAACGAATGGAATAACATAAATAAAGTTTAAGGCATGGAGCCAATACCCTCAGTTACCTTTTCACGATTCCGGGATGGCGTGAGAGCTGGTGCAGGATCGAATTACCGTATATTCGACGAGAAACTTTGAGGAAAGTTGAATTGGAAGTGGATTCGAAGGTGTTCGTTGTGTTTTAAGAGTGTTTTGACTCGAGTTATAGCTATAATCACGAGTAAAACTGGATTTAAACGAGTTTTGTCGAGTTTAAGTCTAGAGTTTCCGTGGGAAACTTGACTTGAATCGATTTTCGAAGGGATTTGATTGGATATTTTTGAATCCAGCAGGGTTTTGACGCGTTTCGGAGCGAAAACTGACGAGTTTTGCTCTGGGGAAAACCGGGATTCAAACTTGTATCTCAAGGAATGGGGGTGCACCCCTTTATATAGTACGTAGGTAATTAGCCCGCGGGCTAATTACCAGGGGGATAATTAGGGTGTAGCCTCCCGGGAAAAAGGGGAGGCTACCCCCAAGGTAATTAGCCCGCGGGCTAATTACCTAGGGGGACAAAAATCCCCCTTTTCAAGGGAGGATAGGGTTTAGGCGGGGCCCGGTTCGACCGCGTTTTGATTTTTTCAGAGTTTTCGGCCCGTTTTGAGAAATCGGACGTGATTTTTAGGGTTTTC
>CAOJBI011095984.1:0-10459 GCA_948277035.1 Euphorbia corollata | reverse complement strand
AATGAATTGAGAGAGAGGAGCTCTAAAAGCTACCTGAGTTCGAACTCCTGGCTAAATCAAATATCATCAAAATGGGGGTGGGGGTGGGTTAAACCGGTCACTGAGAACCCGTCTTTTGACCTCACCTACTCTAAAATTAATCAACTATAACGAAATACTAGTGGACTTGAATTCACTAAAAGGTTGGAATAGTCTCTTGAGCATTATTGACTATGATGTTTTGGTTGATCCGAGCGATTACTCCACAAATCTAATTGAATTAGTTAAAGTCAATCCTTTTCAAGTAGCGTCAAATTCAATAATCATGCAAGAAATAAAATGGACAAATTAATTAGACTGAAGGTCTTCCAAAACACACATTTTCAAGATAACACAAACATTTTATAAATAATTATGAATGGACTTATAAATTAATGAATTGAGAGAGGGGAGCTCTAAAAGCTAGCTGAGTTCCAACTCCTGGCTAAATCAACTATCAACAAATTAGGAGGGTGGCTTAAACGCTCACTGAGTTGTGTTAATTAGAATGAGTTTAGAACTGATCAGTTGTGTTATCTAGAACGAGTTTAGAGCTGTGGGTTCAGAATACAATAATTTTACCGGCAATGTAAGAATTGCATCTTAAGACATAGTTGTGATCCGAGTCGATTCAACTGTGTGTGAATACTATCACACTATAAAAAACTTATTAAAAAGAATACCGTTGATAAATGCAGGAAAGTAATTTACTTTGGAGGTGATTTTGCAAACTTACCAGTGATTTAGACTTAATTGGGAGATACCGAAAAGTAAAAAATAAAATAAAAATAAAATTATGTAAAACTGTAACTATTGAATAATATGATTAAGTGTAGTTAAATACAATTATAATTGTAAATACTTTGTTATAAAATTTTCGGAAAATGAAAACTTAATTTTTATTTTACTTTTACATGTAAGAGAATCATGAATATGCTTTTACATAATTTTTTTTGTTATTTTTGTTTTTGTATGAAAATGTTTCAAAAATTTTTTTGGTCTATCTTATACTTGGTATAAGATCTTTATACAACTTGTTTTTTATTAGTTTTTACAATTACTTTCAAAACTCGTAAAAACTATCGTTCGAATGCTTAAACCTGGTTTATAGACTATGGTCTTATACTAGACATAAGACCAGATTGCAGAAAGCATAATTTTAAAAACTTTTTTCATAAAAAGTTAACATAATTTTTTTGTAAAAACAAAATATATAATTTTTTTCTGTATAAAAACATAAATAATATTTTTCTATGCAGTTTAGTTACCCAGTTTTCAATATTGTGAACTTTCCTTTGAAAATAGTTAACAAGGCCGAAGATAATGGGCCGGGCCATAAGGGCTTAGAATTATTTTAAAATAAAATTAAGCCCTCCAAATTAGCGCGCCAATTTACCCCGTTTCGCTCAATTATCCCTCCCCCAATTTCCTCTGCTTCTTTCAGCTCCAACATCAGAAAAATGGCGGATTTCGAACCCCCTTCCTTTTCTCTCGGCCTGGATCTAGATTCTGACACTGATAACCAACTTCAACAAGCTTCCCACATCAGTCCACCTCCGGTTACGAGCTCCCCTACTAAATCCATCGATGAAGTTCATAATGAGAGCTTCCGACGCCCGGTCATTGATCCAATCGAAGAAGATTCAGAACTTATGGTTGTGGATTCGGACCCTGAGCTCGGGCCGGATTCTCCCAGGGTCTTCAAGCGGCTGAGAAGGGGACCGGCGGCCGATCAATCGGGACCGAGAAAGAGAGAAATGGAAACGGCGTTTCGTGATAATGGCAATGATGATATTGAAGATTTCTCATCAGAAGACGATTTGAGTAGAGGTAATTATGCTAACTTCGGCGGAATCTAAACGCAGGTTTCTTTAGGTTATTTTTTCGCGTTTTTCCTTTTTTTTTTTTTTTTGACTAAATTTAGGGTTTGAAAGTACGCCTGGTGCCGCACCTCTTTCCTTCTTTACACTTGATGTTGAAAACTTTCTGAAATTTTGCTCAATGCATATCATAAATATGGTTAGTGAAGGAGTCTGGAGTAGGTAGCATGAGAAGAGGATTAGTCATTAGTGATATACCTTGATTTCTAATTTGAGTTTTGTTGGTTGAGAATGTAATGAAGAAATTAAGATGTTGAGAATGAGAAAGAGTCGTACTTATGAACCCCAAAATCTTATAGGCTTAATCACATTATTACTACTATTGTGGTAGTTTGGGGACTGTGTCACACTTGCGTTTTTTTAAAGCAGGGGATAGATGACACATAATTCTTTTTGTCCTAGTTGATAACCAATTAAGGGTAAAAAGGTTATGTTGCCAATAGCACTCATTTAACCCGTGGGTATATGAAGAAATTGCCTAGGCATATCATGATATCATCCTTGCGATCTTAAGTGTTTTGGTTAAGATGTAATTAGTGCTATAAACGAGCTAAGCCGAGCCGAGTTTTGGCATGTTTGTATTTGTTTGTTAATTTTTAAACAAATACGAGTCGAGCTCGAATTCGAGCTCAAAATTTTGTTTTTGTTCGACTCGTTTAAGTGTTTTTTTGTTGGCTAACTGTTCATGAACAACTCATTTGTTAATTTGCTTTTGAACGAGATCGTTTAGATTGAAAATGGGCTGAGAATGTATTTTAAAATGTGCCATGAAATTGGGTTTCGATAGAAAATGGACCGAAAACTAATTTAAAATAAAAATTTGTGTTTTAATCATGTAAAAAAATAACCAAGCTAGTTCACGAAACATTTGTTGTGCCTGTTCATGAACTTCACGAGCATCTAATCGAGTTTGTTTGCGAGTTAACGAGCCGAGTTGCGACATGTTTATGTTTGGCTCGTCTAATATTCGAGCTCAAAATCATATTCACGATCGTGCTCATTTATAAATCGAATCGAGTCGAGCCGAGCTGCTACTGAGCCAAACACTGAGCTTTTCATGAACAGTTTGGTTCATTTACAGCACAAGATGTAATGCACTGCAAGGTTAAAGGCCATAAGGATTTTTGGCTTGCAGACCATTTATTTATAACTTGACTGAAGGCAGAAGCCTTTGATCCTAACCCGTGGAGTTAGATTCTCATTATTTATTACCATACTGCAGAGCTGTTCTAAAAAATATTGTAATTCTCATCCTAAAGTACATTGAATGCTGGAAATCTTTTCTGGTAAAACTTTTTGTTGACCAATATATAAAAATACGAAATATGATCACTTGTTCATTCTATGCAAAGTGTTGTTTTCAAGCAAAGGTTGAATGCATGGCCCCAGCTCGGGGGAGCTAATAATAGAAAGTTTTTAAGGTTCAAGTTGAATATTGAACAAAAAATGTTTAATAGTCGCAGAATGTTTCCCAAGTTCTTTTCCTTGTAGCTTTTGACTTTTATATTAGCTTGTATTGCAATATGGTGAAAAGGACTTGTCATATTTCAAATGGCAGCTTGTCTGAAAATTCCTAAGTTCTGTTGTTTGCAAGTTCTTTGCAATAGCTACTAGCACCAATGACCTCACAGATTTGAGCCTGTGTTTATATTGGGCGTTTATTGAGTGTCTTTCTCGAATATATTGAAAAACTTATTGGTGTTTCTGTAGATGATAAACATCCGTCAACATACAGTTCTATATGCAGTAGCTCAAAGGTCCCACTGTGCGGTCCTAGGTTTCTAACTAACCCATCATCAAGTCAATTAAAGGAAAAGAGCATGAGCAGACCTTCAGATGCTCCATCTTCTTCCTTCTTAGAGACTGGCCAGAATGGGTTCATATTTCCGAAGTTAACTGTCAGCCCTCTTCGAAGGTTTCAGTTAGCTGATTCAGATACCGAAGAGCCTTCTACTAATACAGATTACAGCAGAAAGATTCCAAGATCAGGTTCATCCTTGGAGAAGCAGCAGCCTTCTGCACCTCAACCTAGAGTAAATTTATCAGCAGAGAAGCATCAAACCAAAGATTTATGGAAAGATTTCTCTCCGGTGAAGAGTTTTCACATCCCAACACCTGCTCTAGATGAAGTCTGTGAAGAATATTTCCAGTCGCTTCGAGATAAGAATGCATCTGTGAAAATGGGTAGCCGTCTATATAAAGAGGGCAATGTACATGAGCAGGATGCACATTCCAACTCAAGTGCTAAGCAGTGCTGGAATTCAGCTGGCCCTGTTCCTCCAGCACATCATTACTTCTTCCATGATGATCCCAGGATACAGGCACTAGTCTGCAATCGATTACCTCATTTTTTCCCCTTGGGTATTACCAAAAGCAGGGAAAATCGACAACCTAGTGAATCGGTCATCAATTACATGTAGTATTGTTTCCATTGCTTCTACTTCAGTTGTTTGCATGTTTTTTTGGCGTCAGTCCATCGCTTTAAAATGTGCAATTAATGTAATTTCAGGACTCAATTCAATGGGGAAGCTTCGAAATGCGGGACAACCCAGAGGATAACTAATGAGACAGGGTCAAAAAGAGGAAGAGGCAGATCAAGAAAATCAAATGCCAAAGAAGCACAGTCATCTGTGGGCTGGGTGGACCCCAAAATTAGTGCTGCCATTCCTAAGGATGCTGGGAAAAGACGTGTGCAAGCAAATGGTCAGGGTGGTGGCCGTTGGTATACATCCCCTGAGGGGAAGAAGGTATGTTAATTTATATGTGTTATAAGTGAATTAAAAAGAACTTGAATTCATACTGTGACTATCCAATAGAATGTTGGGTTATTCTTTTGTTATGATATTTAACCTATGCTAAGAGCCTAAGAGTCTTGTAGGCCAGCTTTCCAATAGAATATCTTGAATGGCCAATTTCAGTAACCCTGAAAATTTTACTAACAATACACTTTTGATGCCCTTCAAAATGCAAGATACATAAATTGAAGTGTCTTGAAAAACCATAAGCTAATTTGTTTGAACTTCTATTTCCCTCATCTTTTGTTGGTGTTCTATTTTGAGAAAGTGTTTCAGTAACTGCTCCATGTACAAATTTGAGTGTAGTTTAGCTCCAACATGGCAATATAACTAGGAAGTCTGATGATATGGTATCTCGTTGGAAGCTTTTTTTGGGATAATAGAAGTTTTTCAAGACAGTTTTAATTTGTGGCTTGCTCCTTGTGAGATATTGGCTTACAGAATGGTCTTTGAACGAGGGATGGTTACTGATAAGAAATGTGATTAATGCAACGTCACAAGGGAAACTTTATGACACTTATTTTTAGGTTTCAATGTGGCAAGAAAATCTAGAAGGTAATGTGATAGGAGTTGGTGTCATAGAAAAGCTTCTGGAAATTCCAGCTTGCTCCACAAAGAATAATTGCAATAACTTTTACAATTTACAGGATTTGGGAAGAAAAATATGCGCCATTATTTGCAATTAGAAGTTGAATAAATAGGATTCTTAAGTAATATAACTTCCAATTTAGGTATACAATAAAATAGTAAAATGAAGATATGCGTAGTGATAGCCATGAATTGGTTGACTTAGTCCAAGGTTTTGACTTCTTATTGCAGTTTGCATGTTTTGTTAGTTTTTCATTGCTCAATTGAATCTTTCTTTTTATAAACAAACAAATTGCATATCAAACTACTGAAGGCTAAATATGCTGTCAAAATATGTTTCAGCTGGATTGATGTTAGTTTGCTTTTATTATAACCTATCAGTGATATTCTAATGCACCAGTACATGTAGGTTTATGTGTCGAAAGGCGGGCAGGAGTTGTCAGGTCAAATGGCCTACAGACATTTCAAAAAGGTAAAGTCAGTGACTCGTTTTGCTTACCTGTTTAGTTGAGTGCCTGATTTGTTGATTGTTTTTGAACTTCATGTCACGCAATCAAATATGAATGCAATTGAAAATGAAACTAAACATTCCGCCGTCCATGTGCTTGTTTTATTTTTCATGGTGACAGGATAACGGAGGGTTCAGAAAGTCAAAAAAGAAAACTAACGCCAAAGGGAAGAAGAAAGGCTAAAGGACCTTTTCCTATTTTTCACGTCTAAATCTTTCAGATCTTGTTTCATTTCAATAGCAATGTAATGAAATGGTTTGTTTATTTCAGCCTTCTGTGGTATCATTGAGCTCTTAGAGATCATCAGGTGTTTTTCATCAGGAAAGAATTTTGTGGTGGTTATTCACTGTAAATACTAAAAAATCAGTTTTGTTCAACCAGTCAATATTTGTGCTGCCAAGAACTTGGTGTTTATTTTCGCCAGAATTGGGGTGACGAGTTTTCCTAGTTTGTTAGTATTAAGGTTCACCTTTCATGTTTGTGACTTCAAGTACAGTCGGCTCATTTTCAAAGTGGATGGTGGTGATAATCATAGTTTAATAGCAAGAATATTTGTTAAAATTTCTGTACATAATCATCAATGCAAGTAAACTAAATCAGTTATCTACACTTCATAAACAAATATGTGATTTTGCTAACGTAGGCTGGTAAAAACTAATTCAGTTACACCACAGAAAAAGCGAAAGCCGACCAAAAATTCAGGTTCTTAATTTTTAGTTTTGTACAAATTGATCCGAAGACCAAAATGGTTGAATCAGACCATACAACAACTCACTATGTTCACCTATGCCGTAGCATTTTCAGGGTACCACATTTAAAAAAATGGACAACAGAACTGGATTTTCTAAGAATATTCTGTTGATTCTAGTGTATGGTCTTCTATATTAAAACGGGAATTGTATAATCTTTACAGCCAGTGCCAACTGCCAAGTACAAGTGTTGTTTCACCTGACCTTTCCGAGTTCAACCAGCCTAATCTCGCTGGTCTGCTCCCATGTTTTCTTCTCCGATAGTCTTTCTCTCGAGAATATGCTTGCATGTCCTGTAATTTATCTTCAATTTGTTAACATACACCAGAGACGTAGTAAATGCAAATAACAGACATCAATTAATCAAAGCTAATAATGCGTACTAACGTGCTCCTATTTTATGCCTGTAGCAGTGATGTGAAGTATAAACCGTTTATTAAATTACTATGCAGTCTCATCCATTTGAATCACTGGAGCAGTGTTGCAATACATATTTGTGCTGTATATATCTGTACATATTGTATTATAGGAAAAAAAATTTAGCACTAAAAAATGCAAGTATAATTGAGAAGAATAAGAATAGTACGAGTTTAAATCATCGGCCCTGCTCCTTATCTCCCTTGACCATAAGACCGGGTTAGAGTTCTTAGGTAGAGAATCTTGTTCTTGAGTTCTCTCTCTGAGCCACTGCTCTGCTTTATGACATTCATTAAGGATCTGAAAGATTTTTAATCATGAAATTGTCAACTCCCAAATGATTTAATCAATATCATACAATTTCCATAGAAGGAGAAAAAGACTTACCAATTCCCTTTCCTCAGTGGGGAAAGAATTAGCAGCCATTTGATAATCCGCAATTGAATTCATCAAATCACGTTTAGCTTGTGCTCTTGCTTCTTCATCTTTATATCGATTCTCAATAGGATCTACCAACTATTTTGAAGGGGATAAAAAAGGTCAGGCAACGAGTAGAAAATATGGATTACCGAAATGAGATGCTTTGAGACATCAAAGTACCTTCTTAAGGTCCTGCATTTTAGAGGTATAAGCATTCTCCGTTTCATCATCACCCTCTTCATAAAGCCATTCCTCTGTCTCCTGTAGGTTCCTGGAAATTCCCTCCCTCTCTTGATCACTGGCAAAGCTCCGATAAGTGTTGAATAGCTATTCAAAGAAAAAGGTCGATCATTGCCTAAACAGATACTGAAAGATCAAAAGAGGAGAGCGAAATGGAAGAATTTTCTAATCTTTATGCACAATGAAGATTTGATATGGCTTATTTCACATATTTTATCTTAACTATAATCCATCTAGTTTATGACCAATATGTGAATGCAAGTCTCCCATAGCTAGCCATAACTGATACCTCAACAGCAAGATTCTCAAGTTCATAAAATGTTTCACAGACGTATAAAATATTTAAAACTCAAGAAAAGGCAGGTGTAGCCCACAACCCATTATATAATAATGTGTAGATCTGCAAACCGTTTTAGGACAAACGTTTAGCTATTACAACAATAAAGTTCTCTTTAAAAAAGAAGCCCAATTGCATAATCTCAAAAACTGAAAACTCTGCTGGTAACTCAAGAAGGATGTGATACTCAAACAAAAGTTTTTAATTTCTAACCTTATTACGGGTCTCATAAACATAGGACTCCAATGCATTTTTTCGATCTTTGGCTTGTTCCACAATAATGTCCTGTTGAGCCAACTGAAGTTCCTTGTCTTTAGCTTCTGAAAGCTCAGCCATAGTCATTCCACCATAGATGGTCTCACAAACTGGTACCTCAAGTTTCCTCCTAGTTTTGTCTCTTCTTTTATCGTTAGTCTGAAACATAATAAAGTACAAATGATATTGGGAATGCTCCTAAGCTTTAAACTAAGGTTGCATGAAAGAAACAAGAGCATTACATCATATATTTCTAGAAATATACTATTCTTCTATGAACTTGAGCTTTTAGAAACCTGTCTGTCCTAGAAGCCCACTATGTTATTAGTTTAATGTCTACAAATTTCGTTGATAATCCATTACCTCCAGTGCATAAAATTTTCAAAGAGTGGATAGTACAGGCAGTAAAATAATTCTTGTTTGCTTGAAAACGAACTCAAGATTTTAGGTGGCGCAGTTCATCAGTAAATGAAATTCAAAAATCAGCAAGAATTACCAGACGGGTTCAAAACAACTCCAAATTGACATGCAAACCATTGAACAAATGAGACTGCCTCACAAACAATGCCAACTTGCCAAGTATGTCATTCTACAAATCATATGATATGCACGTGATCTATACTACACACAAAACTTACTTGTACATCATCCTCATCAGCACTTGCAGGCTTTGTTGAAGAACCAAAAGAAGCAGAATCAATCTCCATTTCATCCCCATCTGTTTGAGTGGTGCCTTTTCTCACAGAATAATCCATATGGTCTTCCATCAACTGAAGGCATAACAAAACTCATATTATACAAGAAATGAATCAAACACTGACATGTAAAGGAGACTTGATCAAATAAAGAAGGCTATAATACACTAATAACATACCATAGCAGAGTCAACAGTAACGATCCCATGAAGGTTCAAGCAAACTCTAACTTTAACCCTTGCCCTGTCATTGTGGGAGCTTGGCAACGGACCAATCTGTATAAAATATCCAGAATGAATATTGAATTAAAAGATCCAATTGACATAAGGAACACCCATGCCAATGTAAAGCCACACAAAGAATTGAATTGCGTGATGTTTTTACGTAGTGTGAACTATGCAACAGACATTTATATAAAAATCAGCTATGATTGATGGAAATAGCTGGTATAATGTCGGTGCACAGTCTGCTACTATTCTTTCCATTAAAAGGGGCCCTTAACATAATGTTCAACAATGCATTCCAAAGAAAAGATAAGCAACCCTTCATTTTCGTAATTTTCAATTTTTGGTAGTCTCATACCAAGATATGCAAATATCAACCACAAAGGTCATGGCATCCAAATTCATGCTCAACTAATTTACAGTCTAACAATATTTATTACATTTAATTGACAAAACTATCAGTTGCATGAGACTCTTTCCAGGTTCCTTGAGTGAACAAGTAATATTTTACTTCCTCATGTCAACTGATCAGATATTTCTAGTTTATGCCAATGATTCACATTTTCACTTCTAGATCAATATTCAATGGTCCTATCAAGTCCAGCATAAAGCCAAAAATTCTTTTTCTAATTCTACAAATGGTTATGCTTATGCATTCATTGTCCTGCCATTTGGAGATAAAGAAAATCTAACAAATTAAAACATGTAGAAGGCAGCTATTCCATTATAATTTTGATACAGGAAATGCCACCCAGAAAAGATTGCAAGAGTATGATACCATTCACTTAATTATTCTGAACTTGTATGAAAAATTGGACAATAATGTGCACTCAACTAGTGAATATACAATGACTCGTTACCTCCCTAACTAACCAGAAACAAGGCCATGTTTGCATAATATTCAACAATAAAAATAAATGGTTGAAAACCCATTTTATGTTTACAATAACATTGCCAGTGACCGATGGAATGAAATTTCTGAAGAATACAGAATTCCAGAGAAGGGAAATATTTACAACTTTATAGATAGGTCTCCTTCATCTCTAGTTTTAAACACTCGTAACAGATACGACTTTTATATTTTACGAAGAATGTAGCATGTCTATCAATTATTAACATCCACCGCTTCTAATTTATCATCAGAGGAGCTACTCATAGCAATCAACCCACAACCAATCTTCAATATCATGTCTGGGGAAAGGGAGATGAGAGCACTTACCATGAAAGAACTAATTTTTGAAGATACACCAGGGGGCAATTCATTTGGATTGGCATAAAATGCTTCTAAATGAAACGAATTACTTCGTTGAAATGTCAAAACTTTAATGCTTG
>CAOJBI011094586.1:0-12806 GCA_948277035.1 Euphorbia corollata | reverse complement strand
AAGAAAAATTAGAACAAAGTATACCTTTGATGCGATTGAGACATGGTCACGAACTGCATGCTACCGTCCCCCCAAAGTATCAGTCTCCTATCCTGAATAAGAGATAAATAGATGAAAGTTTGAATTAATTACATGATGAACCCTAGAAACTAAACAAATTGGAATCAAGAACAGATATATGATTGAGAAGCACATACATCACAGAACATGCAATCCTGACTTTTACCGATCCAATCTGCAAAGCCAAGGATAATGAAATTAACATACCACAAAATATCTTGACCAATAAAAGACTGATGCAAAGTACAAAGACTCACTTGGTCTAAGTTGTCTATCTTCGAATGATGACCAATGACTGTCTCTCGCAAACTGCATCAACAGATTAGTTACACACTTAGTTGTTTGTCCACATTGGACTTTTTCTGTGTTTACTTTCTAGCATATAAACAAGGGGCATAAAATGAAGATACTGAAGCTAGACATGCCTCACCTGCCTTTGTCAATGCAAGTATATGCGCCAATCTGTTTACTATCCTAGCATTGAGTAACTGCATAAAGGTAATGAATTTGACAAGATGGATGAATCAGATCGTACATCCATTCATGAAGTTATGGAGCAGCAAACTGTTAGCATCGCCAAAGCTGGGATCACCACATCTCTTAACGCCAGAACTGCTGTTCTTGCTGCTGCAAATCCAGCTTGGTGCGAATTTCTGTCCCCGCTTCAAGTTATTAAAGAACATGTTGAACTCCTATATGGAAAAGCTGATTCTTTCATTGAAGTAATTGTACTAGCAAAACTCTTGACAAGGAGGTGATGCATATTTTTTTGCAGGGGAAGATATGACCTACGTAGAACTCCAGCTGAAAATATCAATCTACCTCCTGCTCTTCTATCAAGATTTGACCTGTTGTGGCTGATTCTTGATCGAGCAGATATGAATAGTGACCTTGAAATGGCTAGACACGTGGTTTACGTGCATCAGAATAGAGAATCTCCAGCTCTTGGCTTCACTCCACTTGAACCATCTATTCTAAGGTAAAAATTAAATTGACTGAGAAATGAATTATAAACATGTTACTTTCTCCAGAATTTTGGCATAACTAATAGCTTCTTGCTGTCTAGATCATGTTCTGTATGGTAGTGTACAACATGATTGACTTAAATTATATAATTGTAGGGTTGCAGCTCGGACTGATAAGCTAGTGGCAGGTTTCCCATAAATTACTTAATATAAAGTTGTGCATAATTAACGAGGATCCCTTGGCTTTGCTAACAGAATTTCCTGGAAAATATCATATTGTTTGTTATGGGTGATTAATACAAGAGTCATGGTCTTAGGCAAGCAATTTCCCCTAGTTTTAAAATCATTTGAGTTCCTTCAAAACAATAACTTGTGACTTCCAATTGTTTGTAGAGCATATATTTCAGCTGCAAGGAGATTGTCACCTTACGTCCCCAGGGAGCTAGAGGAATATATTGCTACTGCATATTCCAGCATCCGCCAAGAAGAAGCTAAATCAAACACTCCACATTCCTACACTACTGTGAGGACTCTGCTTAGCATTCTCCGCATATCAGCAGTAAGTCCCAACCTTTGTTACTTTTGTTTTCATGATGACACTACTGGATTGTTGGTTAGAGGCATGAAAGGGAAACCATTGGTCATGTTAGGACAAAGGGCTAGGCGCTACCTTGAATCTTTATAGATCTAGATGCTAGTAACTCTAATCTAGTTTATATCTAGTCAGACTACATTCTTGTTGGCTTTGCATGATCATGGGCTTCAGAAGTTCATTGCACCACCTGAATGGGTTCGTTTGAAAGTACAGTCCCACATAAAGAAAAATGCAAGTATATGTGTTATGTCTTTGATTTTTTATCAAAGAAATGGAAACTAATTTCTCTTTGCTTCAGGCTTTAGCTAGACTCCGATTCTCTGGGACTGTGGCTCAAAGTGATGTGGATGAGGCACTGAGATTAATGCAGATGTCAAAATTCTCTCTATATTCCGACGATCGTCAGAAATCCGGTCTGGATGCCATATCTGATATATATTCGATCTTGCGGGATGAAGCTGCTAGGACTAATAAAATGGACCTTAGCTATGCCCATGCACTCAATTGGATCTCTAGAAAGGTGAGTCTACTTCTATACAAATCGACTATGGTTTCACTGCATAACTAAGTAATTGAACTTTCTGAAGGGGCTATCGAGAAAGATACATTGTTCTGGCATATTGAACTTTCAAAATAGAGTCCACTCGTTTTGAATTTGGGAAATGCATGTGTCCAATTTTTACTCAATTTGCTTGCTATATACCTATGTATACACACTGTCACACTGGTAAGCATTTTTTTGAAATGGTACAAAATACCAATCCTGTTCAGACAAGGATTTTTATGTGGGAGAAGTGAAGGGGAATATTGTTGTGCATACATGTAGGGAACTTGTCGCCTCCCATGTTCCATGTAGAGTGTGAACCTATTATTTCTTTATTTTAAAACTAAACTGTGCTGTCCTTAACTATTTGGAACTTGGAAGTACATATGCTATACAGATTTCATTTTCTTTTTCTCATCAGCTGTGCGGTTTCTACTACCTGTCCTCAAAGTCTGATAGCTTAAGCGTTTGGTTTGTGAACAGGGTTATACGGAAGCTCAGTTGAAGGAATGTTTAGAGGAATATGCAGCCTTAAATGTGTGGCAGATACATCCCCATACCTTTGATATCCGCTTCATTGATGCTTGACAAAATACATGCATGCATTGTTGTAGAATAGCTTCCTTGATCATCAATTATTCGAAATATCTTGTTGCAACTTCTCTCTCCGGATGGATTACCATTGCCTAAACAAAAACTACCATGTATTGTATTGATAATGTTATCAAGAATGTATCAGGTTAGCTTTCAAAGGTAGGAAACTTGTAGCTGTTCATTCACTTTTTTGCTAACTTGACAAGAAACAAAAAGTCAAAAACTGATATGCACTTTTTGTCCTTCAAGTTTAGTTGTTTACTACTACACTTGAAGCTGTATGCTGGAATTATGTTTCCATGCTGTTGGATTTCGCCTGCAGGAGAGTTCCTATTTCACCTAAACTAGGAATCATTCTGTAAATCATCTATAAAATCAAAAAGTAATATTTTAATTTTTAAAATGTTAAATGAGCAAATCTAAAGCACTTCTTCTTCCTTAAAAACTTCTATACCTTGAGAACAAATATGATGAAAAATATGAATTTAGAATTTGTTATGCTAAATGCACTGTTTGCTCCCTCATCTATGGTCAAAAAGCCTACTGTCCTCTTGATCTTTGCAAAGGTTCTCGTAGTTCCCTTATTTTTTTTAAAAAAGAATCTCAACTTCCTTAACTTTAAAAAAGTGAATCACTCAGCTCCTTGACAAAGTATACCATTCAACTTCTTCTTTCTTTGGATTTCTGTTGTGCGGTGAAGGAGCAAACAGTGCATTTAGACAATTTGTTATTAAAGAGATCATATATTCGAGTTTATGGCATGTATAATATGAATGAAATGGTCAGAAAAGTATATATGCATTTGAATCTTTCTAAGAAAAAATGCAAAATAAAAAATGAATTGAAAGATAAAAATTTATATAAAAAATGAGTAAAATCGTCGCACCAAGTGAATCCATACGGTGGGCTGGGCCTACTATTAGGAACCCCCTAGTTAGGATGAGCCGAATTTCTCACAGAAACGGTGTATATTATTATTAATTGACAAAAGAACGCGCAGTCGGCTCATTCAAGAGAACAATATTAACCTCAAACGCACAAGTAAGCCCCATAAATCTTGTCTTGGAAACGGCGGCAAGGTTTTGTGAAAAATAAATCGATGGCCGGCGGCAAAATTAAGAAAGAGAAGCCGAAATCGGCGCGGGCACCGTCGAACCATTACCAAGGAGGAATATCCTTCCATAAATCGAAAGGCCAGCACATTCTTAAGAATCCTTTACTGGTCGATGCCATTGTCCAGAAATCAGGAATCAAGAGCACCGATGTTATTCTCGAAATTGGTCCCGGTACTGGAAATCTCACCAAGAAGCTTTTAGAAGTTGGTAAACAGGTTATTGCTGTTGAACTAGATCCCCGTATGGTTCTCGAACTTCAACGCCGCTTTCAGGGCACCCCTCTTTCCAGTCGATTAAAGGTTTGATTTACTTTTTATTTGTCTAGGGTTTGTTCTCCCTATTTTTAATAAGTGCTTCTCTTTAAGAACGTGAACTATTCACCTGCCATAGGTTTTCTGTACTATGATAACTTTTGGCTTTCAATTCAGTCTTGTATCCGAGCTCGCTTTGCCTACTAATTACATTGAACTTTCCCTGGTTTTCTTTTATTACTGCGCTATGTGTTTATTTCCAATCTTTTTTCTAGGTTCCATTTTCTGATTGCAAATATATCCATAGAAAACAAGGAGTCAATCACTGCGATAATTGATCAGTTTATACCTGGTTCTGTCATTGTGCATTTGAAACCTGATTCAGTATGTATACTATTGGCTTTGACAGGTAATTCAAGGCGATGTGCTGAAGACTGATCTTCCCTATTTTGATATATGCGTGGCAAACATTCCATATCAAATTTCGTCCCCCCTAACATTCAAATTACTGAACCATCAACCTTCTTTTCGATGTGCAATCATAATGTTTCAGAAGGAATTTGCAATGAGGCTGGTTGCCAAGCCTGGAGATGCCTTGTATTGCCGTCTATCTGTGAACACGCAGCTCCATGCCAGAGTCTTCCACCTTCTTAAAGTCGGGAAGAACAATTTCAGGCCTCCACCAAAAGTGGACTCATCTGTAGTTCGAATCGAGCCCAGAAAGCCACGACCACAAGTGAACCTTAAGGAATGGGATGGATTTATAAGAATCTGTTTCATTAGAAAGAACAAGACTCTTGGCTCGATTTTCAGGATGAAAAATGTCTTATCTATGCTGGAGAAGAATTACAAAACGCTTCAAGCACTGCAGGATTCTCTTAACGGATCCTCAGATGGGGGTGTCAATAATGAAATGGATATTTCGGGATTGGGAGATGATAAAGAAGATGAAAACATGGAATTGGATGACAGAACAGATGATGAAATGGATATGGAAGATGGCGAAGCAGAATCAGAGGTATCTGAATTTAAGGAAAAGGTTATAGGTGTATTGAAAGAACGAAACTTTTTCGAGAAGAGATCATCTAAACTCTCACAAGAGGAGTTCTTATACCTTCTTTCACGTTTCAATATGGCTGGCATTCATTTCTCTTAATCGTCTTGTGTTTTCAACAAAAGCTTTTGCAGTTTTCATCTTCTGAATCGAATCTTGTAATGTTCTTATCTTATGTAGCATGATTATGTTTGAACATTTTTGGTGGAGTTATATCTCCCTAAATATTATGATTACCATTTTTTATATTGTGATTATTTAAACTCAGTAAAATGTAGTATTTTTGTCACCTTACGTTGGGGTTGTAACCAGTGCTGCTGTTGAAGATTAGAGAATTTTCTTTTGTTTAGATGGAAGTTTTGTAAGCAAGTGCTGAATGCCATGAATGAAACAATGCATAGTTGTGCAGATTAAATTATATTTGTGTTAGGCTTGAATTGAAACGGAAAGCATTGCAGTTGGCGGTCATCTTACAGTTTTTTCAACCTTCTCAACTCAAATTCATTCAAACTGAGCTCATTGCCTACTCTCATAATATATTTTGGTATTATGTTAGTGGAAATTGTTTACAACTTTCTTTTATTGTACTGCATTTACTATTTAGTTAGGACATGATAAAATGTTATTATTTTCTCATTTAATCATCTTAGATGAATATGTAAGTTCAAAACCAGTTAAATCACTCTAAGAAAATCCAATACCTTTTTTTATTGATTTGCATTTAAATTTTTTAATTGAAGAACTAATTAATTGAGGCTTTATTTTTTAAATTAAACATTTGATATTCGAAGAAATGGGTAAGCACTATGGATGAAATAATTGAGGTTTATTGAATTGTAAAATAAGGATTCTTGTTGTTGATATGCATAATAGACATAATTAAAAGTGCTCAAAATTGTCTAAATTGCAACCATCATGAACGGAGGGTAAAATAAAATGGAAAGAATGTAATATTATAAGTTTGAAGGGGCAAGAAAGATGAGCGTTCCCACTGAAGAAATAAACACAGGAGCACTCTCTGGCGAGGAAAGCGACCAACTAGAACGGAGTAATAAGAAGATCAAAGGTGTAGATGGTCTCGCAGGCTCGTCAGAAAATTCATCCCCTACAGAAAACACAAAATCTGAAACCTCCCCAATCAGGAAGAAGGCTGGATATAGAAACATGCTGTGTGGCCTTGCAAGCCATGGAGATGAGGAAATGGAAGAAAGCCTCAACAAGCCAGAGCCCGAATACTTCGCAGAAGATGATTTCATACCTATGTCCGATAGCGAAGATGAGGAGGAAGATGAAAAGTGTCCTAGAATTCGTTTTTCTTCAACAGAAAAAGCCTCTTATTGGAAACCATGGAAATCCTCTATCATATGCAAAGTCATGGGAAGGAGAGTTGGATTTAATTTCCTTGCATCCAAACTTTATAATTTTTGGCAGAAGAAAGGGACCATGGAAATTATTGACTTGTCAAATGATTTCTACCTGATCAAGTTCACAGCCAGAGAAGACTACACAGCAGCCCTGCAAGGGGGACCATGGATGGTGGCTGATCATTTGGTTTCAGTCACCAAATGACACCCTCATTTCGATCCATACGGAGAAAATGTTTCAACTATTACTGCTTGGATTAGATTTCCAGGTTTGCCAATTGAATATTACAACCCACAAGCCTTAATGAAACTGGGGTCAATTGTTGGCAAAGCTCTCTTCGTAGACAAAACAACACTCAATGCCAGCCGTGGCAAGTACGCTAGAGTTTGTGTTGAGATTGATTTAAGAAAACCACTGCTGGCTAAATACAAATTGAAGCATAGAGTCCACAGAATTGAGTACGAGGGATTGCATAATATATGCTTTTCTTGCGGGATATATGGCCATAACAAAGAAAATTGTCCTAGCTTGGAAAAGGAAAATATAAAAGAAGAAACTAAGAATGGTGAAGATTGCAGTCCAGGGATACAATCGATGGATAGACCTGAAGTTCTAGAAGAATACGGCAAGTGAATGATGGTACAGAGAAATCCAAGAAGAAAAACACCACCTCCCCCGAAGAAACAACCAGCGAACGGAAAACCCCCGGCGAGGCAACAGGTGAACAGGAAGCTGCCCCTAAATTTGCGGAAGGAAGACGCACTAACCGATGAGAATTTTGAACCTCGAGCCATACCTAATAAAGAAGGTGCCTCCAACAAAACAGCTCATATTGATGTGATAGGGGAGACCATACTTGGCAATAGATACCAGGCCCTTGCTACAGATGATTTGGGGGAAAAGCAAATTGAAGAATCTTCCATAGAAAGTAACACCTCATTCCATGCCAGCAAGTCTTAACGTGCCAGTGACAACAGAACATCTTCCTCTCAATTTTGAGCATAACAACGGGCCTATGGATAACTTCAGGCCCAATCCAAATATGCAACTACTATAGTTCAAGGCCAACATCAAAAGCAACCAGACAAAGTACCATCAATTAATAATGAGGTGGACCGGACCTTATTACTTCTTTAGTGGCAAGTGTTTTGGCCTAGTTGGTTAAGACATAAAGCTGTGATTCTAGAGGTCACAGGTTCGAGTCCACGTTCGAGTGGGGTGGGGATAAGATTTTTCTTTGTTATTACTATAAGCCCAAATGAGGCAAATTTTTTTATTACCTTCAAAGACCAATATACTATTAATTGAGGATTCTAAAGCACCTACAGTTTCAAACTTAAATAAAGAGGAGCAAAGTAAAGCGTATGTGGAGGACATAAAAAATACCCAGGTTCTGCTATCGCACTCGATCACTCTTCCACGACCGAAGGATCTTTCTCTTTCCTTTCAGATGGCAACAGATGATGGAACGGCTTCAAGTGATATGGAAACCAATAATTCAAATACTTCAGGAATTAAAGGTTTTCCAACCTATAGAGGGCCAGAAAATACACCCCCACCACTTCCGCCAGATGTAATTATGGGTAAGGGATCAAAGAAGGATATAAATAAAGGAATTTCTAAGGTGCAAGCCTCAGGGAAACATTCGGGTAAACCTCCGATGTTGTAAGCATTTTGGTGCTCTCTCTGTATTTTTTCCAATTTTATGTCCATGAATTGTGCGGTCTGGAATATTAGGGGATGTGGTAATAAACAAAGCCTCTTGCAGGTGAAAGATTTAGTTTTTTCGAATAATCTCAACATGCTTGGACTTTTGGAAACTAAAACTGGAGAGTCCAGAGCTAAGGAATTTGCTCAGGCATTAAAAGATTGGAATTTTCATTGTATACCACCTAATGGCTTATCTAGAGGGATCTGGCTTTTCTGGGACTCTAGAATGATTCGGGTGGAGGTGCTGAGAGAGGATAGATATTACATTCATACCAATATAACGATCCTTGGACAACTGCCCTTTCTGCTCACTCTAGTGTATGCGAGTACGATTGCTTCAGTGAGGAACTCCATGTGGGAGAGGTTTGGAACATTCAATGTTAGTGAAGGAACAGCTTGGTTCCTCATTGGGGATTTTAACGATATTGACAAGTTTTCTGACCAATCTGGGGGCTCATCTCATTACTTTAATCGCGGCCTTAATCTTCAGAATTATGTCAATGGGCTCAACCTTTTGGATTTGGATGCTAATGGACATAGATTTACGTGGAGAAGGAATCGATTGCGGGTTAGATTGGATCGAGCTTATACGAATAATGCGGGGAGATGCCGTTTTTCCAATGCCTATGTTACAAATCTTCCTTTCAGACATTCAGATCACTACCCTATCCTGCTCAAGTCTGAAGGTCTGATGTATTCCTTGATTAATAGACCTTTCAGATACGAAGCTGCTTGGGAAGCATATTCAGACTTCCAGAATTTTGTCAACAGAACTTGGAACCCGAAGACAAATTTATTTCTAGCTTCCTCCAATTTCAAAAAGGAGGTCGGCACCTGGAATAAAAAAATCTTTGGGCATATAAAAGGAAGAAAGCAGTGTTTACTAGCAAGAATTGCCGGTATTAATGTCGAATTGGAAAGGAACTGGTCTCATTCCTTAGCCAATTATGAGGAGAAGCTCAGAATGGAACTTTATGAAGTTTTAAAACAAGAAGAGATCTTCTGGCATCAGAAATCCAGGAGCAAATGGATCTCAGACGGGGATCGAAATACTCAGTTTTTCCACATATCCACCATGCACCGGAGGAAAAGGAATAAGATTGACCGTTTGCAAAAGGAAGATGGAACTTGGATTGAGGATCAAGAAGGCCTTCAAAACATGGCTGTCCAGTATTTTCAAAATCTTTTCACTGCTGATAGGGCCCATCCCTTAGTCCCTCATGGCACCTATTCTTTTCCGACTTTGGAAGCTAGTCTTGTTAGGTCTGCTTTCGATAAGGTAACATGAGCGGAGGTTAAAAATGCTATCTTTGGAATGGGAGCCCTTAAAGCTCCAGGGATTGATGGCTTGCCTGCAGGTTTCTACCAAAAGCATTGGAAGGTTGTTGACACAAGGGTTACAGATTTTATGCTAAACACATTTGCTGGTCACACAGACATATCTGTGGTCAATGAAACCCTTCTAGTTCTTATACCAAAGATTCAGAGTCCTATTTCCATCTCTCAATTTCGGCCTATTAGCCTTTGCTCAGTGATATATAAAACCATCACCAAGATCATTGCTGAACGAATGAAACCTCTTCTTCCAACTCTGGTGGGTCCAAATTAATGCAGCTTCATCCCGGGTCATCAAATCACAGATAACACCATCATAGCTCAAGAGATAGTCCACTCAATGCGTATCAAGAAAGGCAAGAAAGGGTTTGTGGCAATTAAAGTTGACTTGGAGAAAGCCTATGATAGATTAAGATGGGATTTTGTCATTGACACATTGAAAGGAATTGAAATGCCTCCTCAATGGATCGATCTTGTGTAAAAGTGCATCTCTTCATCATCCATGCGTATATTGTTTAATGGCAATATGACTGACAGCTTCAAACCTTCTAGGGGAATCAGGCAAGGGGATCCGCATTCGCCATATCTTTTTGTTCTTTGTATGGAAAGACTCAGTCATATCATTACAGCTAAGGTTCAGGCGGGTCTTTGGAAGGGTATTAAGTGCTCCAAAGAAAGTCCTTCAATCTCCCACTTATTTTTTGCTGATGACCTTCTTCTTTTTGGGGAAGCTAACATAAGCCAAATTGAGATTATGGAAAGTTGTCTAGCGGAGTTTTGTAATATGTCTGGGCAAAAAGTCAGTTTGACCAAATCCCGTATATGTGTTTCCAAGAACGTTAACAACGGAATAGCCAGGAGTCTCAGTCGACGATGCGGGATCCCCCTTACAGCCTGCTTGGGTAAATACCTTGGAGTACCTTTGCTTCATGAGCGAATCTCCAAGCATACTTTTGGAGAGGTTGTTAACAATGTAAACTCTAGACTTGCCGGCTGGAAAGCTACCACACTTTCATTAGCCGGAAGGGCCACCCTAATCAAGTCGGTCACGAGTGGAATCCCCAATCATATTATGCAAACTAACATTCTTCCATCCTCGACCTTGGAGAAATTAGACAAGGCTAACAGAGCCTTTCTATGGGGGGTGACAATGGCACAAGGAAAATCCATCTTCTTCCGTGGGATCAAGTTTGTAATGACAAAAAGGAAGGTGGTATTGGGATTCGTAAAAGCAAGCATCACAATGTTGCCATAATGATGAAACTTTTATGGAGGTTCTTAATGGAGGAAAATGTGTTATGGGTTAAACTTCTCAATGGTAAATACATAAAATAAGGAGATCTGTTCAACCATGTTTGCCATTCTCGGCAAAAATCTTCCATATGGCGAGGTCTTATGAAAATCCTTCCGGAATTTAAGAAAGGAATTAAATGGACACCACACAACGGAGCTAAGGTGAATTTCTGGACTGATCCATGGTTAATTGAACAACCCTTAACGAAAGTGATTGGAAGCATCCCAACGGAGCATATCAATAAGAAAGTGGCGGATTATTTTCTTCCTTCATGCACATGGAATTTTCAATTTCTGGAAAATATTATTCCATCAGATATATTGCTCAGATTAGCTGCAGTCCAAGTGATTACAGATGGCACTCATGAAGACAAACTTTGTTGGTCCAAATCGCCAACCGAGAAATTCTCCACAAAATCAGCCTTTCAAATGCTCGACCCGCCGAACCAAAGTTTATCTAGTCCTATCCTCTCCTCCGTTTGGAAGCTGAAACTACCCTTGCGAGTTCATTTCTTTATGTGGCTCGCAATCCACGAAAGGTTATTAACAAATGTTGAAAGACAGAGGAGACACTTGATAGAGCACAATACATGCTCAAGTTGTTACTTTGAAGCCGAGAGTACTATACATGTCCTACGAGATTGCAAGCATAGCAAGGAGTTATGGCTTGCATTAGGGGTGCAATCTTTCTTAGGAAATTTTTTCTCCTCCCCTAGTCTGAGGGATTGGTGGAACCTTAACTTATCTTGTAATCAAAAGAATATTTGGAATAGCCAATGGAACATCATATTCTGCATTGTTTGCTGGTTGTTGTGGAGATGGAGAAATGCCCGGATATTCGGCCAAGGTACAGGGATCCCCAGAGATAAGGTTAGTGCAATAAAAGTTTTTGTTAAAGACTGCTTCTCAGCTTGGTGTCCTACTCTTTTGTCTCTGATTCCGAGGAGTATGAAATTTTCTATATGTTGGAGGCCGCCTCCATTTAATTGGTACAAGATCAA
Organism: Euphorbia corollata; assembly: GCA_948277035.1. NCBI lineage: Eukaryota > Viridiplantae > Streptophyta > Magnoliopsida > Malpighiales > Euphorbiaceae > Euphorbia > Euphorbia corollata. Next base: position 924 of record CAOJBI011094586.1, on the reverse strand, counting down.
CATAGATGGGGCGTGTAATATCGTTACGGGCGATATTAGTGCAGGGGGCCTTATCCGTGACCATAAAGGTGATTGGAAGGTTGGTTTTATGCATAACATTGGAAAAGGGAACCCTCTCCTAGCGGAAACTTGGGCTGCCTTATCTGGAATTCAGCTTGCTCTTGCGAGGAAATTTCCTACTGTTATTCTAGAATCCGACTCACTTGAATTGGTGAATCTGTTGAACAACCCCGCAGACATTCCGATGGAACACCCCTGCTTCATCCTGCTCAACCTAATTCTCCAAGCCTTGAGTGAGTTTATCAACTATCAAGTCCTTCATTGTTACAGAGAAGCAAATGTTTGTGCAGATCAACTAGCTCATGGGGCTGCCTCCTCTCCTATGAGTCTCAAGATCCTCGAAAACCCCCCTCCGGATATCCTTACAAAGTTGAACGATGATATTAACGCGTTGGCTGTGACTCGTCTTTGCACTGGAACGATTTTCAATGGGACGAGCTAGTAGCTGCTGTACTGGTTGTCTTTTTTTTCTTTTGCTGCTTTGCGTCTGTTTGTCTTTTGTTAATTTCCTATTTTACCCAAAAAAAAAAAAAGTTTGAAGGGGCAATATTGAAATTTTTTAGCAAAATGGGGAATCATATGATAGGATAACTCAGAAAAATCAGAAGCGACGCTGTGCAGCAGCTAACCTAGCTCGGAACTCCTCTCCTCTCCATTTGTTCGCCGTGCGCTTTGGGTCAGTATTTCTTTACTCGTAATTCTTTGATTTGCCTCTGTTTGATATCAATTCGATTGCATTTTTGTTATTAGATTCGAATCTAACAATTAGCATAGCTCTAAAACCTTCAATTCACAAGTTTATTCCTCTAGGTCAATTTCCCTGTGTTTTATTTCCTTCTCTACTTAAAGAGATAAGATTTTCCC
>CAOJBI011094423.1:0-12285 GCA_948277035.1 Euphorbia corollata | reverse complement strand
TTTACTTACTACTTTCCTAAAGTCTTCAATTGTCACCTATAACTGTTGAAATATTTATGGTCTTGTGCAGATACTAATGTTCCTTTTAGGAACTGATTTTCGGTTTTCCTTAATTAAATAATCATGAAATTGATCCTTGGCCTTTGCATTATCTGATGAGTTTTAGTCTTTTGAAAAATTTGATCTTTTTGTTCTTAGAAACAACTTGTACATCTTTTCCCTGGTTCAACATGTCTCTCGATTAGAATGCTCTTGACATGAAACATGGCATATTCTGGTAATTTTTTATATCATGTGATTTATGGAAAACATTTTATTGTTGGTTGGCATGAGTTACGAAAAGCTGTTGAACTATGTTGTAATTTCAACCATGCTAGCTCAACTGACGAGGCAATCAAGTCTAATACCCAGAAAAATGTCGATTCTGTACCTATGTTTTCAAATATGATTCACCTAGGAACTAGAAGATTTGATATTTTGAAGGACTTACAACTGGGAGGAGAACATCTGATCTTTCTAGCTTAAAAGATTTCAAGGTATGCTAGAATACCATGCTTCATGTTTGTTGGTACTCCGTGAATTTCCATTAAGATTCTGGTACTTATTTTTCAAATGACTAAATATCTCTCAACACAGAAATATGGGTGTAAGCAAAACTCACTCTGCTGAGGAAAGAAACTTTCAACAACTATCTGTTCTGCTAATGCCGAGTTCTTTTTATTTTAAATTCTTCATGTTATAACTCTGTTCTTGACAAGTTTTATTCGTTTTGATTCTTATTTTGTTTGAGGAACATACGGAGGATACCTAATAGAGCTGTTGTACATTTGGATTCTCTTTGTATTTGGCTTCGATCAAGTGAGTATTCAGATTTTTCTTTCTCTGTTTTCTTTTATAATTTATATTACTCTACTTCTGAGTTTGGCCTAAAGACAACTGCTGTGATGTTATATTTGCGTCTATCCTTTTTTATCTCTCTATCTTCTTGCTGCTGATTTGTATAAGTTTGTTTGTGATTATAGTGAATACCACATCTGATATATGATTTCTTAAGTTATTTGTCTTGCTAATTACTGGTCTTGCTAATTAACCTTCTTAACTAGATTACAAATTTTAGTTAGTTTTATCTTTTCTGTTTCTTTCTAGTGATAATAATTTTTCTTAAGGCTAGTGTCTTCAAATTAACTTGAATCTAAAAATCTTTCAATTAGAAATATATTCTTAAAACTAATAGAAACAACCTTTTAACTCCTAACTTAAGGTTTTCTAGTTTTTGTTTCTAAAAGAATTTCTCTGCTTTGCGTTTGGAATTGACTTATATTTGAGTCTGAAATTAGTTCTTGCTGTGCACTCTAGCAATCTAAGGGAAAACAGACTGTGTTCAAATTTTCTATTAGATTGGGGACTTATCAATAAAAGTGATGTAAGTTCTCTATCTATAACTGTGTAAGGCGTTGACTCGTGTTATTTTAGCAAAATGAGGTGATTGTGTAGCTAATCTAACATTTGATTGCAAAATGTTTTTGGTGATTTTTCTTTCAATGAGATAATTCTGACATACCATTTTCCATTTCCAAGTTGAAGCAGCTAAATATTCTGTTAGTTCTTTTCAGTTATAATCTGTATCTCGTTGTATCTTAGGATTGTAAGAACGTTGATTGTACTGGAATCTCGAGTGGCATGATTTCCCAATTTTGAAGAATACTCAATTTATTGGGCCAATTCCATATACAATGTCACATATTCCAAACTTGAAAGTTTTGTTAGATTTCCCTTGATCACGATTTTTTATTATTATTCTTTAGTACTCTGAATTCTTAATTTCAAAAAACCCTTTGGGAATTTACCTTAAACTGATATATTGGAATGAAGCGTATCTGTAAGTATAAACTGATTTCAGTGTGATATAAAACATCTTTCCAGTTTGTATATTCTTTGGTTCAACTCACTCTTGCTTGATAAGTTCTCGTGCAGTAGACTTGAGCTTCTTTTTTTCCTATTGTCAGTGGCTTGTAGGGGTACAATTCGGTGGTTTCACTCCCTTTAGATATGCGCCAGCTGACTAGGCTGTGGTTTTCTTTAAGTATCGGATCTAAATTCTGTTTCTACAAGAGGATGCTCTTTATCTTGGCAATAGTATTTTACCATGTCTTCTGCCTGTGCAACATCTACTGACCTACAGCAGTGATGTGAGAAACAACAGATTGAGTGGGAGTATTCCGCAAAATATTGGCCATTATTACCATGTAAAGGATTGACTAAATACAAAAAAAAAAAAAAAAAAAAAAAGTCCCACCAGCATTCATTTGTCCAGTGAATTTGATTCCCTCCCAGCAGCTAGAAGTTATTTCATCAATATGGGTTTGTGACATGGAAGGTCAATCTAGAGTACACATAGCTACTACATATTCAGGTTTCTTTCATTTTCCTAATTCTGTAGCTGTTTGATTTGTTTGTTTTCTGATTCCTCATTCTATTTTGCAGATCTGTATAATGGATCATCTTCTTCCTTGGTTTGTTTGTATCCTTTCCTTTAGTACCTTGGATTTCTTTGGAAAATGAATTTTCATTTGAATATGTTATTGTTGCAGACTTTTCTTGGTCTCTCTCAGGGAGGTAATTCTCTTTTCTTTTCCATCTCATGTAATTGATTTGATACTGCTTTTTCACTCTCTAATTTTTATGTTTGGTTTTTTAAAATCCGGAATTCAATCTACTCCCATCCATTACATTAGGGTTCTATGTTTTTAGATAAAAATTGTTGCCCTTCTTGTTTGTAAACTAAGGTTCTACTACCCATTCTTTCGGCTTAACCTGGTTATAACAATGTGAGTATCTGACTTATGCAGCAGTTTTTGAGTTTTATTCCAACTCTTGGCCTGTACAGACCTATGTTTGAATTGTGTCTGCATGATTTTGTTGTCCAGCCCTTTGGTTATAATTAAGTATTATATTCTGCATTTGTTGTCCAGCCCTTTGTCCAGCCCTTTGGTTATAATTAAGTATTATATTCTGCATTTGTATTTTTATTTAGCCTGATTCTATCACAAATAAGATAGCTTTCCCAATAGTTTAAATCTCAGGTCTTTCTGTTAATCTGTCATGATTTTTTTTTTTGAATTGGTTTTATTCAATTGGAATGAAACTCGTTCTATTTAATTTGAATCATGCAATGATAAGGAGAGGTTTTATGATTGTCTATTGATGGATGATTTCAAATTCTTATAACATGTCAAATCGATGCTTCAAGTAATGCTTTTAAGTAATTCTATTACATATTATTTTGTTCTGTTAGCATGGTGTATGATGTGGAATTTTCTTGATTGCAACAAGGATTGATGGTGACACAAGATGATGAAACCTTAAATATTTCTGGCATTCTTCTATACAAAAGGCAAGTTACAACTTTTTGTATATTTCATTTATTTTCTTATGAAGATTTTATTTTGATTGAAATTACTATGAAGGGACTGTTTTCACTAGGAGAATGAAGTGATGCATCATGAGTGAATTTACAAATAGAATGAAAAGAGTAACGACCAAATTCTGTCAGGTATGTCTTTGGCTATCCGTTGTCTAATATTTAATTCTTTGTTGGTGGAGGGGTGTTAAGTTGAATGCCAGTAGTATTCAAACAACTGATTTGAATTTATATGATTTGTAAATATGATATATCTTATTCTTGCATAGAGCTTACAAATCCATTACTCAAATCATTTCTTTCAAGTTTAACACAAAAACAATTGATTATCATTTTGAATTTTATATAGCTTATATATAACTCCATTGCTTACTCATTCCAGTCTTCATCTTTTGTTGCAAATTTAAGTTTCAAAAGTTTTTGTTTGTTATATTGCATTATTATTTGTATTTGTAGCTCCCTTCAATTCAAATATTATTTTATTTTTTTTTAAAAAAGTTCAGATTTATGATGACGGAATTCCATTGTTTAGATTAAAGCTTCCGATATCCCCTTTATGATGTCTACTATTCTTATTTACCCCAACCTTCTTGAATAATGAAGTTCTGAACTTTATATTTTTCCAGCATGACCATTGTATTTTTTTGATTGGACTTACTGTTTCTTGTTGCAGATGTGCAACATGCTTAAGAAGAAACACGAGGCCAAAGAACTACTGGTTTGGGATATTGCATATAGTTTTTTACTGATGCTTAACCATCCACTGTCCGATGCAAAAATATCCTTCCATTATGTCTTTATTGCTGTTCTTTTTCTTCTCCCGTGACAATTAATTGAAAGGATCAATGAATTCGCTGTTCAGCTGGTTTCTAGTTGCTCCTGATCCGGAATATGAAACAACGAAAGGTAAATCCTCTATCCTTTTCTTTTTTGGATTATCATTAAGCACTTCCCTGTTTCAAATTTTTGATACTTAATGTGGAATGCAAAAATCACGTAGTGTCTACTGGTTCTCCTCTTTCCTGGTATTGTTTGGAATATAGCATATCTGAGTTTTTATGTTGTTGCACTGTAATTCGTAGCTGTGTCATTGAAACATTATTGTTGAAACTATCTACCAAAATTCGCTAATTGTACAAGCATTACTTGGACGAGTTGATTCTTTTTCTGATGACATAAACTTATTTCAGGTTTTTTAAGTAATCTCTCCAGTCTCCACGCTGAAATTTTTTCGTAATCACCTTTATATGCACTCTTTCTTAAATATCTATTTCTTCATGCAGCAGTAACATGCCATATAGCTTTTGTAACACTCCTTTTTTAACTGCTGAGGTAAGTCTAAAGCTATAATATGTCATGTTATTTTCATTTTTGAAGTGTTACACGTAGATACAAACAATATGGCACGAAAAAAATCCCCTTCCTCCGTATTCATAATCTGCGTTTAGATTCTTCCTGTTTTTTAGATTTGCAAAAGATTATTTTTGCATGATATAGATTGTGATACTGAACACTAATATGGAATTTATTGCAACTGTTGACATTATTTGCGACAGAGAAACAACAGTGTGAAGTTTCAATATTCTGCTGTTTTGATGATTCTCTTTGGTTCATCAATATTTCTTCTTCTCCATTCTAAAGGGCCTCTTCTCTTTCATAATTATAATGTTGGAACAGATAGTATAAATGGTTTTTATTTGTATATTAATGAGATGTTGTGCTAATATTGATTTTAGAACTTTTTTGTTCATATAGCTGAAGATGATAGGTTTTTCTTATTTCTGTTCATACATTTACAGGTTGAAAGTGCAGAATGTTATGATGGAATGCTGGAGTTTGTGTTAAATCTATGTATTGATGTACAGAATCTCTTTTCTTCTCTAAAACGGGTTTAAACTTTAGACTACGAAATTCAGAGTTAAATCCGAAAAAAGAAAGGTGAATTTTAGACTGCACTTAAAGCATTTACTTTTTCTTTCAGGAAAAGTATCAAAACTTTTGGAGATTTATGGCTCATTAGCATGAAGTGTCAATGGACGCATCTGTGAATGAGGTAATTTTGATTAAAATGACTGTTCCAGTGCTTGGGAAGTTCGAAGTGTCCTCTTAGACCTTCCAAAAGATCATTTAGCAATGGTAAGTTGATTCTCATATTTGGCTCGTGCTTCATTTGCTCATGGTAAGTACTTGTCTGTTTAGCAATTGTAAGTTGGTTCTCATATTTGAAAAATCTTACCCTTTCTTCAAAACCTTGCTCTTGAACAAGGTGAGATTGAGAACCTTTGAAAAAATGTCTTACATCCTCAAAAGCGGAGTTTGAGTTACTATTCTGGTCAATATCAAATTAACAACTTCAAAAGTGTGATGCACAAATTGTATTGAACAATTGGGACCAATTGGGTTCGTCTCTGCTGCAACAGTCTAAACTTTTAATGCTATAGTTGGGAGGCTGCTACATCTATATATAGAAGTAGTATTGAGTGCTCATTTTTCTAGTGCGACTGTCTTTATGTAATCTAATATTGAATAACTATTTTAGGTACAAGAACATTTGGAATGATTTAGGTAGATGGCCATGAACTGCTTGAAAATTATGCATCAAGTGCTGTTATTTATACTCATAAACCAAAAGGAGGGCTACAGAGATTGCAATGTTCAGTCAATCATTTAGATTGATCTTTTGTTAGTTTTTAGAGACTTGAAGAATCTTTGCCACTATTTAGGTTAAAGCAAATTGTATGGAAGCGTTGAATTAGAAAAATGAGTTCCTTTTTTCTTTTCCTCATGCTTTTTCGTTCTTATCCTATTGACCATTTGTATACTTTTCCATTACCAGTGAAGAATTTTTGCAACTATTTAGGCTAGCAAATTATGCTGAAGCATCGAATTAAAAGATTGAGTTCCTTTTTTCCTTTCCGAATGCTTTTTGGTTATTATCCCGTTATCCATTTGCGAAAATGTTTGTAATCTGGACTGCTCGTACATTTACAGGTTTGCGTTGAGAATCTCTGCAGAAAACGAGGTTGAAATTCAAGAACCTCCGGTTTTGAAGGCCTTTGACCAACAGTGACACCCTACAAAGGTTTTCCTTTTCTATTTTTTCCTTCGTGTATATGAAGCTATTTCATATTGATTGTATTGTGTGTCACTTGACGGAAAACCTTATTTGTGAATTGATGGGAAGTTTAAAATGGGTAATTAAATAACTAGGGTATCAATTTAAGAGATAAGTTAGTATTTTAAAAACCAATAAGTAAAAGTTAGAGAAAAAATAGGAGGTAATGTAGGAGGTGGTAGTCGTGAAGGGTATTAAGGGGACAGAAAATCTTAGCTCGCTTAGATATTTTGCTCTTTTAAAGAACTGTTTTCACTTTTCCTTGAATAATATAATTATGCAATTGATCCCTGGCCTTTGCATTATCTAATGAGTTTTATATAGCTTCATGTCTCTTGAAAATTTTGATCTTTTGTTCTTGGAAACAACTGGTGCATATTTCCATGGTTCAACATTAGATAATTCGCTTAGATATTTTGCTCTTTTTAGGAACTGTTTTCACTTTTCCTTAATTAATATAATTCTGCAATTGATCCCTGGCCTTTGCATTATCTAATGAGTTTTATATAGCTTCTTGTTTCTTGAAAAATTTGATCTTTTGTTCTTAGAAACAACTGGTGCATATTTCCATGGTTCAACATGTCCCTCAATTATAATACTCTTGAGTTTTTGTACTGAAATATAATTATTGCCTTTTCATCTACTAGATACTTCTTCGGCTTTTTTACCACTTACTATTTTAATGCGTTTAACCACAACCGATGAGGACACGTTCCCCATTGTAGATTTTGAAAAGTGGAAGAATTCCATTCTTTCTCTTATTGATGAATGAATCAACGATACATATATATACAGAAATACAGTAGTGTAAACCCATACAATACAGTAATGTAAACCATAGCTAAATCATACAATACAGTAGTGTAAACCCATACCTAAAACAGACTGTATCATACTATTAGTTTCTACACTTATTGATGCTATTCTATCAACACCCATGCTCCATTTTGCAGGATCTATAGTGTTTTTGCTCCAACCATCTTTCCCATTTTCCATTCCCCATATTAGATTCCCTATAATAATATTTTTCTATTATTTTATTATTTTCTTTACATCATTTCTATTCCCCTTATAAATATTAATCAAAATACTAATAAAAGAACTAAAATAAATATAAAATTATAAACAAATATTAATATAATATTCATTCCCCAAATGTTAGTATTTTTCTGCATATTACGATGTTCTAAATGTTTCCTGCATCTTTCAGGTTATTAGTCATTCTTTCTTATGAGTGAACTCAGATTTGTGGCTACAGAGACTCTTCTTCCCCCATGTTTTTTATATTTATTTATGTCCTTATTTGTTGTTTCTGTTTCCTTCCTTCTTTACTGCATTTGACATGAAACTTTTTTGCATGTTCTGGTAATCTTTTCATATCATGTGATGTATGGAAAACATTTTATTTTTGGCATGAGATATGGAAAGTTGTTGAAACATTTTGTTATTGTAATTTCAACCATGCCAGCTCAGGCAAAGGGAAAGTCTAATACCCCGAAAATTGTAGATTCTGTGGCTGTAATTTCAACCATGATAAATGGAAAGTCTAATACCGGAATACCCCAAAAAATGTAGATTCTGTAACGGTGATTTCAATTAGGAACTTGAAGATTTGATATTTTAAAGGACTTAAAACTGGGAGGGGAGAACATCTGATCTTTTAAAAGGAAGAACATCTGATCTTTCTAGCTTGAAGATTTCAAGGTCTGCCAGAATACTACGCTTCATGTCTTGGTACTCCGTGAATTTCCATTAAGATTCGGCTAGAATTTTAGCATACTGCTTTGGCTATGAGTCGTGTCAGGTCAGATTGGGTTTGTGTTCAACTCATCCGGGTCTTAAGTTTGTTTTAGGATTCTATATCAGCCTTTGAAACAGAAATTTTTTGGTAGTTCAATAATGTTCAATGCAATATAAACTTTGGGTTGGGTTTGGGTCTAAGCTACTTGCTGATTTGTGTTTTAGAGGGGAAACTTTGAGCCTAGTCCTGAGAAAATTACCAGATTTTTACCAGAAATGGATAAATGGGATTACCTATGTTTTTACTTGCACACATACAACAAGTGTGGCGACTCTTCCTTTTCTAATTAAACTTTAGTAACTATTGACTGATGTGAGTTATTGAAATCAAAGCATAACCCACTTGACCTTAGATTCAAACTATCACGAGTATCTAAATTGATTACACCTGGTTGGTTTATTAGGTAAATTTTCTTTTCAATGCATAGATAATTTGAGTTGGTATGCATGGTTATATGGTGTCAGTGTTGCAGTGCCTTGGTACTCTTAAGGAATATTTTCATTTTAACTGTGGGAAACATAGCGCATAAACTTGAGTATGTTTTGGCTTGAACTATGCTATGCATATCCTAAGTGTTTCTGAAAAAGGCTCTAGTGATGAAGTTAGCTACAAAATTCATGAATATAGATGTTGAGTATGGCTAGTTAGAGAATAGAAATGGGACCATCTATTGCGTTATATTGTGGTGTGTAGCGCGTTAGAAAGGAAAAAGGCATGAATTTGCTACTGACATGAATTGTGTTGGTTGGCCAATGGTTTTCTCTTCTCCATCAGTCCATTAATAATGTTAGGAATAAACTTTGTTATACTCCAACAAAGTTTTATTAAATTAATATGTTTTTTGAAATACAATCTTATTATGATGTTGAGTTAAAAAGATAAAACTGTTGGAGGCGACTGTTTCAGTGCTTGGGAAGTTCAAAAAGTCATTTTCGAGCGTCCAAAGGATCTTTTAGCAATGGTGAGTTGATTCGTATTTGGCTAATGCATTCATTTGCTCATGGTAAATACTTAGCTAATTAGTTTGACAAATAATTTGTACAAATAAACCTAAGATGAACTTCATTCATTATCAGCCTTAACGGGCATTTAAAATTGAAAAAGAACATAACTTAATTAATCATGCCTAAAGGGTCGTAAGGATTATGAGCTGAGGATAGTATGGGAAATAGGGCAGAATGTACATAAGTTGATACTCATAGTTCCAATATTTTTTGTGGGAAGAGGAGGATTCAGCAGAACTCAAGGGGATTGATTGAGCTCAATCCATTTCTAAATTTGTATTTCTTTTCCCTAAACTTTGATAAACAGAACTGGTATCTTCTTTCTCGTTTATTTCTTTCTATAATTTGTTCTCTCACTGTTACTCTTGAAGTTTGAAAGAAATATATAATTTTCTCTGTAGTTTTTTTATTTGGTTAAGAATTGTATTATCTGAAAGTTGTTCTTTGAATATATCTTTTAGAATATTTATTTGATTTTGTTAAGTTTTATCTTTACATTCGCCACCTTTTAAGCATATATAATGTATACAATTGAAAAGATGATTCTAGCGTCTATCCTGTGTTTCAGGCTTCCAGCCTGTGAAAAGTCATGTGACTATGTGTGGTGGCATTCATGGACAATTTCCTGATCTTGCAGAACCTTTTCGAATACGAGGGAGGTATTAATTTTATTCATACTATGACCATGAACTTTCATACTTCTGTTTCATTTCTATGTCATTGATTTTGTGCTTGTTTTCGGTTTTCATTGGCAGTAAAATTTAGGATAAACTTAAAAAACGTGCTACGTGGTTAGGCTATTTTGCAAAAAGATCAGTGGAATTTTTTTTTGTAAATGGATGCCTCAGGTTCACACCATCAAATAAAGTGATGTGGCAAGGGTATCATTGGAAATCTAAATTTTGAAAGCCTCAGTTATTCTTAACTTCATCTTCCCAAATCATAAGCCCTAAATCAATCCTTCTCAGTTCATCTGTCAATTTTCATCTCTTCGAACAAATTCAATCAATCTAAATTGCTTATTGATTCTGATCCAGTCCTTAATCTCCCATTTCCTTTTGTAATTCTGGCCCCATATCATTATCCATTTCTACAGATGTTAGAATAGAGTATAGATGGCAGAAACTAAAGTCAATTAGCTTGGTCGGAAGTGGTCAAATGGGTCAGGAATTGCTCAACTCGCCGCCGTACGTGGGGTCTCTGTCTGTCCCCTTGATACATATCCCGCCACTCTTGCTAGGGCCAAAAACTCTATCACTTAACATCCACTATCGTTTACATCCAATTTTACACAGGAATGTGCAAGCAATAAATTGAAATTTGTATAGTTAAAAAAATAAACATTAGCTTGCTTGAATTGAATCATTAAATCAATTATTACTTTAGGCTGGAAACTAGAAGTAATGAGCAATACAATTGGGTTTAGTACAATTGGTACATTCACAAGTAGTGGGTGGGGATGACCAGGGATCAAACTCTCACTCCTTCAAAACTCCTTTATTTCAAAAAAGAAGTAATGAACAATGAAAAAGTAATGTTTAATGGGTTCACCCTTTCCCTCGCTTTATTCTTTTTAATAGCAGTAATAGGTTTCACATTGTTCCAATCAAGCTCTGAATGTGATTTGAGATATACATAAGTATGAGGTGAACGAAAAACTGTTTTTGGGTTAGGATTTGATGTGTTTGAAATTGATTGAAGATATGAAATTTGAAAGAGAAATGAGAAGGATTGATTTAGGGTTGATGATTTGGGGAAGCTGAAGGTGACCCTTAATTGAGATTTTCAATTTTTAGATTTTCAATAATACCCCTTGCCAGGTCACCTTATTTGACGGTATGAATAAAAAAGCCATTTTTTTGCTAACGTTTGGAACCTAAGACATCCTTTTGTATAAAAATATTTCATAATCACTTTTTTGCAAAATAGTGAAACCACATGTGGAAATGGATGGATGGTGTCTTAGTTTAGCTAAAACCATGTTGTATTTGTCTGTATATCATTTTTGTAACGGGAAAGTTTATATTTGCAGTATTCTATTTACAAGCTTTAAATATTCGAATACAGAGGGAAATTCCTTCAAATAGTAATGTTTGTATGAACCTTTGCATCGATGTCAACTTATTTTGTTCATCAAATATGAGGCATGTGGAGGTGGCAATAGTCTAAACATGGCATCCAAACGTGAGCAGATCTAGTGCTGGGAAGATAATTTTTTAACTTTGTAGGTTTCCGGTATTTTTTTTAACTTGTGTTGTCTTTCAGTTTGTACACTAGATTTGAAGATAAAATCCTCTTCATTTTGTTTTGGTCTAAATTAGTTTTGTAACACAAGGCCAAGGATGTATATTAGTTGACTTCCTTGGCTGTCCGTCGAGTGAGGTCAGGTTGTGTTGGTGTTCAACTCATTCAGGACATAGGTTTGTTCAGGTTTCTGTATCGGCCTTTCAAACAGAAATTTTGACTACTTTAATAATGTTCACTGCCAAATAAACTTTGGGTAGGTTTAGAGGTGAACCTTTGAGCCTAGTCAGAAATGGGATTACTTAGGTTTGTACTTGCAGGCATAAAACTAGTGTGAAGACTCTTCCTTTTCTATTAAAACTTTAGTAACTATTGAATTGATATGAGTTTAAATTTGAGTTATTGAAATCAAAAGCATAAGCCACTCGACCATATATTCAAATTATCATGAGAATCTAAATTGATTACACCTGGTTTATCAGGTACTTTATCTTTTCGATGTGTAGATAACTTGACTTGATGTGCAGGGCTATATGGTGCTAGTGTTGCAGTGCCTTTGTACTCTTAAGGGAAAACAGAGGAATGCATAAACTTGGGTATGTTTTGTACTTGAACTAAGCTCGTGCTTTGCACTTGCATGGTTGACTACAAAATATAGATGTTGAGTACAATACATTTCCTTTTTCCCCATCTCACACTC
>CAOJBI011094125.1:0-10659 GCA_948277035.1 Euphorbia corollata | reverse complement strand
TAATCATACTAGCTAATAGGTTAAGTTAGTGTGGGTGAGCTTAGATACATTGTAGGAGGGAACTCATTGTATTCGAATAGCTCATATCATAAATATAAGTAGGACGGAACTCTTGTATTGGTAAAGCTCCTGCTAAGGATTTAGGACGATTCTTTAATCTGTAATAAGCAAACTTGTAGTGGTTTATTCTTCACCCAAAGAAAAATTTATAGTGGATTAAAGCTCATGGAAGGTACCTGAGGACTGGAAGTAGGCAGAGACCGAACCAGTATAAAACTTCGCTGTTTGATATTTCTGAACTCTATCTATTTATATTTCAGAGTATAAGAATTATCAGAAGGAAGCCTCTGACGTACTTTAGATCTTCCGAAATTTCTCAGAGCCTCTGAAGTATCTAACTTCCAGAGCCTCCGAAGTCATCTTTTGATAATTTTTACTGTGTTTCTGGCAAACGATTTTTTAAAACCTTTACATTAATTTTAAATTGCCATTCACCCCCCCTTTGGACAATTTATCTTGTTCAAAAGGACCAACATAGTCAAAATTTAGTTTTATACATACTCTATTATTGTCTGGGCATATTTATGTATTTTCAATCTTATCGTAAATTTATTTTTCAAATCGATATTTGTAGGCATGCAACTTCAAGATATTTGACGTAATTTCTATCTTTGAAACTATTTGTATTAATATGATTTTTCTGACATTTTTCACTTTGATTTAAAAAATGTAACATTAGAAAGTGTTTTTCAAAACTTTTCCCTTTTAAGTTATTATTTAAAAAAAATTATAAGAAGATTTTTTGACAACATATGGAAAAGCTAAGGCAAGTTGTGGGCAATACATGTAGGCGATCTTTGAAATTAAACCCCGTTACCTCATCAAAACGAGCCGCATGTGCAATAGTGTGGGTAGAAAATTAAAGTTCCTGTTCACAATACTAAAATAAATTGATGAAAAAGAAAAAGCCAAAAGCTTACAATCCGAAACAATAAACGAGAAATGAGACAAACCATCAATCGGGGAGATGAGTGATTCAAACAAAGTCTTATTATCGACCTTAATAATCACGTGAGAGTACTGGAGATCCTTGAGTCATAAAAGTGTTCCTTAAACTGAAGTGTTTATTATTATTTTACTTAAAAGTTAAAAATAAAATAAAAATTAAAAGCAAATCACGCTTACTTTTAAAAAAAATATTTTGTAAGAGATAAATTAAAAATAAAAAGTTTAAGAAACATCCTCTAAAAAGATACAAGTCACAAATGTGGTATTGTGGATTTATTATGTTGTTGATTTTGTTGAAACGGACTCTAGTTTTGATATGTAAAATTTTGCAGCCTTTTCGCACTTAAACATTTCCAAACACACATTAAAGATCCTCATTTCTAAACCCTTATGTTTGATGGAATTTTCGAGCCGAGGATAGCTAAATAATCTGAGAAACAAAAGGTGGTTTTGCATAAAAGTTGATTCTAGCTTCAAAATTAGCCTCGCTATTTCTCCATTTAATATGAAGTCATAATCAATTAAATTCTATACACAATTGATTCAAACACCTCAAAATTAGATAAAGTGAGCAAGCCCTTTTGGTACATGACATATTGAAACCGCTTATTTGGTATCTATGTATTAACTTTTATTTTATTTGATACATGATGTATTCACTATTTACTTATGTGGTGCATGATCTATATATTTATATTCTTACATATAGCATTCATTTAATATAAAACGTGAAATATTTATGTTGTTATTTTGCGAATCAATATATTTTAATGATAATGTATAGAATTGTCGACTTTCATTATTCCATTAAGCTATTGACTAAAATTTAATATGCTAGGTATCAAATAAGCAAAAGTTGAATACACAAGTAAAAATAGGCAATATCAATATGTCATGTATCAAAAGAGCTCTCGAGGTATAGAACATGTCCTTGAATGATATTCAAGTCACTTTTTGTTTGTCATTGTTGTGTTCAAAACTAGATTCATAATTATATTTTATTTTTTCAGTTTTGTTTTAGTAAGTTTCCAATGTAGCAGTTGCAGATCTAATATACTTATGGTTCTGCGAATATTGTATCAAATGCAAATAAAATTTAGCACTACTTCTTAGAGGTTTCTAGAATAGAAATGACGTAATTTTACAACATAAACGCAACTTATTAAGAGAATGAGAAACTCTAATGCCTTCTCTTCTGGCAGAAGAAATTAATATATATATACAAATAAAATTAGTTTTCCAGGTACAACTTAATGTTACTATAGTGATTGAGGTCTTGGTCTAATGGTTAAGATGAAAATTGTGGATTCTAGAGGTCCCAGGTTCGAATCACATCCGGGGTGAGTTGGAGATTTTTCTTTCCATTTAATATAAGCTTAAATGAGGCAAAAAAAAAATTTAAAAAAAAAAAACTAAATGTCACTATAATATGTTTACTAATTTAAGTTTTAATTAAGTTCGTAATCTTATACAATGGTGGATTAGGGAGTGATGTGGGCTATTGTGATCCTTCAAGTACGGATAAGCCCACTGGCCCACCTCCTCTTCTATTTTCGAGGATTTTAGCTTTGGAGAATGTGGAACCTTTTCAGCCATTTATTGTTATTCAAGCTCCCCTTTTTCTCAATATCTTTCATTTTCATCCTATTTGTTTTACGTTTTTATCCCTCAAATCTCTTCTATTTCCTCTCCTTTACTTGGTTATGTTATATTTAAGATAATACATAAATCATTGTTTGAACTTGTTACAAAAAAATTCACTAGTTCATGAACTTTTAAAGTGATCACTCAATTCCTGCAACTTTCAAAAAGTGTGTCACTTTACTTTATTAAATGCTAAGTGTCAGTTTCTGATTAGAGACAAAAAATCAGAAAAATAACATTTTTAAAAAATCAAATCAACCAAAAGATGACATGTGATGTTCAAAAGCAAAATGATGTACATTTTGAAAATCAATGGAATTATGAAGTTAAAGGATCATTTTGAAAGATTAAAGATCAATAAAAATTTTAAACAAGTTTAGGTAGCGACCGATTATATGCTTCATAATATAATACATTCCCATACATGCATACATATCTTACCCTCACCAAACTCAACGGCTTACGTCGCGTACAATCATAAATTAGAAATAATATCATATATCATTCTCCCAAGTTTGATCCAATAGAGATCAATTATATATTGCTTTGGTTTATTCAAACAAGCCACATAATGCTTTAAAATTTAATTGCTCCTCCGCAAAGAGGTCTTTAAGCAACAAACAACGTAGGGTGAGCAAAACCAGGTTTGATTCAAAATCGAACCAAACCTGAATCGAAAATTGAAATGTTATAAAATAATAAACAAAATTGAACTAAACCGAATATAATTCGGTTCGATTTTGATTTGGTTCGGTTATTACCGAATCACTCAAAACTCTACAAAATGTAAAATATTATGTAACATACTTTTACGTTTTAAGATTATATCCAAATAATTTAAGTATCATTTTTTCTATTGAAAATGAATTTGATGGTAATTGAATTTTGGAATCTAAATTATAATACAACAATTCAAAGCTGAGGAGAATCATTTTATGTATGTATTTATTTGTTGTAGAGCCTTGTCCAAAAGAAAGGTGGTATGGTATGCTTATGACGATGAATCCTATAAAATAGGCAAAACACATCGCCAGTCCCCTCATGTTGTTCCCAAACTCCGTCTGCCCCACTGAACTTACAAAACGACCCCGTAGCCCCGTGAACTTGGCCACAATGAACCTCTCCACCCCCTTAGATGCCACGTGTCACATTCTGATTGGTTTGCCTTTTCAAAATTTTCATTTTTCTCTCTCCACCAGAAGTTGACACGTGACAATCAGGGGCTGCGGGGTCTTTTTTTACAAGTTGAGGGGGTTAACCGGTGCATTTTTACAAGTTCAGGGAATTACGGGGTCGTTTTGTAAGTTCAGGGGGGCAAACGGCGTTTGGGGGATAACATGAGGGGGCTGGCGATGTGTTTTACCTATAAAATAAGAATATGATTCTCAAGTTACAAATAAAACTTTCTCATTTAGAATTTAGGAATATTAAAGGATATGATGATACTGATACTAATTAGAAAATCCCTTGTTTGAGTGTGTGTGTGTCAAGGGTTTTTAGATTTGGTTTGGATTCAGATTCCGGTTTGGTTTTGCTCATCCATGATAATAATAATAATAATAATAAACTGAGTAATGGCAATGTGGTTATTTGTATGACAAGCTAGGGTGGACAACCTAAACTTTAAATTTCTCTTTATTTTTTCAATATAAAACCAATCCAAAAATAAGAAAAATAAAAGAGAAAGCAGAACCAATTATTTCTCTTGTTATCTCCAAATATAAACACATCCATTTACTGGTCTCCTCTCTGGGCGAGGGAAACACTCGAACCATTTGAGCTCAATTCTAACAATAATGGCGGCAGAAACTGTAAGCTTAACGACTTCTTGTTCTTCTTCAATCTGCAGCTTCAATGGCTCCGCTAGGAGAAATGATTCCTCCTCTGGTTCAATTCGGTTTCTTGGTCTCCCTCCTCGAACCTCTGTTTCCCCTTCTTCAATCTCTTCTTCACTTTCCCAGTTTCTTGGAAGCAAGCGTATCGGTTTACAGTCTTACAAGTTATTCAATTTGCGCCAACAACAGCAAAGGAGAAGAAACTTTTCAGTCTCTGCAATGGCCGCTGAAGGTATCTCCTCCCCTATCTTTATCTCTTTCAATTGAAGTCAATTTAGCTTCTCTTTAACCGAAGTAGGGTTTTTTAATGCTATTTTCTGTTATCGTTGCGTTTTAGGCTGTTGAATTCCGGAATTTGTTATACTAATTCAATGGAACTTCAATTTTGTTAATTGTGTTTGATTTGATTATTTACTTATGGTTTACATATTGTGTTTTCATAGTGAATACAGTTGAATAGAAGCAGGAACTTTGCTTTGTTTTCTGGTTATTTTGTTTGTTTGTTACCAAGCTTAGTTTATAATTCAACGTGTTTGCTTGCTCTGATGCCAGAGGGAAAGCGTACAGTTCCATTGAATGATTACCGCAATATTGGAATTATGGCACACATAGATGCAGGAAAGACTACAACAACCGAAAGGATTCTGTACTACACAGGAAGAAACTACAAAATCGGGGAAGTTCATGAAGGTACAGCAACAATGGATTGGATGGAGCAAGAACAAGAAAGAGGGATTACCATTACTTCTGCTGCTACAACTACATTTTGGAACAAACACCGAATAAACATCATTGACACACCTGGCCATGTAGATTTCACGCTTGAAGTAGAGCGTGCTCTTAGGGTTTTGGATGGCGCTATCTGTTTGTTTGACAGCGTGGCAGGTGTGGAACCACAGTCTGAAACGGTGTGGAGGCAAGCTGATAAATATGGAGTGCCGAGAATTTGCTTTGTGAACAAGATGGATCGCCTTGGTGCGAACTTTTTTCGGACAAGAGATATGATAGTAACGAACTTGGGTGCTAAACCGCTAGTTATTCAACTTCCAATTGGCGCAGAAGATAATTTCAAAGGAGTTATTGATCTTGTGAAGATGAAAGCTATACTATGGTCAGGAGAAGAGTTAGGTGCAAAGTTTGCGTATGAGGATATTCCGGCCGATCTTAAAGAGCTGGCTGAAGAGTATCAGGCAAAAATGGTGGAAACTATAGTTGAATTGGATGATGAAGCTATGGAGAATTATCTAGAAGGAGTTGAACCTGATGAAGAAACTATAAAGAAGTTGATTAGGAAGGGTACTATTGCAGGAAATTTTGTGCCGGTTTTGTGTGGATCTGCTTTTAAAAACAAGGGTGTTCAGCCATTGCTCGATGCAGTTGTCGATTATTTGCCATCCCCGCTTGATGTCCCTCCGATGAAGGGTACTGATCCCGAAAATCCAGAGTTGACAATTGAAAGAGACGCTAGTGATAACGAACCCTTTTCCGGACTAGCCTTCAAGATCATGAGTGATCCATTTGTGGGGTCCCTTACATTTGTGAGAATTTATTCGGGGAAGCTATCGGCGGGGTCTTATGTGTTGAATGCGAACAAAGGGAAGAAGGAAAGAATCGGAAGACTTCTAGAAATGCATGCTAACAGTAGGGAGGATGTTAAAGTAGCTCTGGCTGGTGATATTGTAGCACTTGCAGGTCTTAAAGATACAATAACTGGTGAAACACTCTCTGATCCTGACAGTCCGATTGTTCTTGAACGTATGGACTTCCCTGATCCTGTGATCAAAGTCGCGATTGAACCAAAGACTAAAGCTGATGTCGATAAGATGGCGACTGGTTTGATCAAACTCGCTCAGGAGGACCCTTCATTCCATTTCTCACGAGACGAGGAAACCAACCAGACTGTGATAGAAGGAATGGGAGAACTGCATCTTGAGATCATCGTTGATCGCCTCAAAAGAGAATTTAAGGTTGGTATCTGCTCGTAATGACCTTTATTTTGAAGACCTGTTTCCTGCTGTCCCAAAAAAGCTCCATTGGTGGTACACAAAAGATTTGACTCTCGATACTAAAATACTAATAAATTAGGATTTGTTTGCTGTTGATTTCAGTGTCAAAATCTGTGCTTATAGGAAAAATTTGAAAATAGAGCTTTTCATGACAGCAGCATGGGAAAGCAATCCTTAACTGTTCTTTGAACTAATGAGTTATGTTTAACATGAATAGGTGGAAGCTAATGTGGGTGCACCTCAAGTGAACTACCGCGAAAGCATCTCAAGAATCTCAGAAGTGAAGTATGTGCACAAAAAGCAGTCAGGTGGACAAGGGCAATTCGCGGATATAACGATGCGGTTCGAGCCTATGGAGTCAGGTAGCGGCTACGAATTCAAGAGCGAAATCAAGGGAGGTGCAGTGCCAAAAGAATACGTCCCTGGCGTGATGAAAGGAACAGAAGAATGCATGAGCAACGGAGTTTTAGCGGGATTTCCGGTTGTTGATGTTCGGGCAGTGTTGGTGGATGGTTCGTACCATGATGTGGATTCGAGTGTGTTGGCGTTTCAGCTAGCAGCGAGAGGAGCTTTCAGGGAAGGGATAAGGAAAGCGGGGCCCAGAATGTTGGAACCTATAATGAAAGTAGAAGTAGTGACGCCTGAAGAGCATTTGGGGGATGTGATAGGTGATCTCAACTCGAGGAGAGGTCAGATTAACAGCTTTGGCGACAAGCCAGGCGGCCTTAAGGTATGTTAATCTTAATATCCACAGGCTGTTTTAAAACACATATTGACAATACGATGAATGCAGGTGGTGGATGCGTTGGTTCCATTGGCAGAGATGTTTCAATACGTGAGCACGCTGCGGGGAATGACAAAAGGGCGAGCATCATATACGATGCAGTTAGCCAAGTTTGATGTTGTTCCTCAACATATTCAAAACGAACTATCTGCTGCCAAAGAGCAAGAAGCGGCTGCTTGATTTGTTGGTGACGGGAATTTGTGATTCACCCCCCTTTTTTTAGCAAGAATTTGTTGATTTAATCGGTTCGTGGAACCAGTTTTGGTTTGGTTTCTATATGTATTTATAATATTGTTAAATCATGATCCATTATCGTCCAACTTTGGAAGTCTAATAACTTTTTTTACATCAATACTATATTCTATCAAAAAGTGCCAAGCCAAACTAAGATAAATGGGCATCATTTTCATTTTTGTGAACGAGAAACAGATAAATTGACTTGACAGTTAATAGAGAATGTTAAACATGAGAACGTTACAAAATATTTCCAACTCGGTTTCAATCCACAATTGAGATGACAATGCAGTAGTCAGTGATGACATTTGTTTGTTTCTCCGTTCCTGTTAGCCTTTAAGCCTATCTCATCTGGACAATTCCAGCATTGACTAGCTTCTGAATCTTATTCATCACCATAGGGTTCTTTGTGTGTTCCTGAGCTGATTTCGGGTTTTCTTGGAAGTCAACCAACACCTGCAAAATTAAACCAACACAACATCACCACCGCACAGAAACAATAGAATGAGAAACGTTTGCAGAGAGAACTATATGTGGAACATGAGTCCTTACCTGTCTCATTACAGGATCTGAAAGGATGTTTTGGATTTCTGGATCCTGCATTGCCTTGGCCTTCAATGTCATATGGGATAAACTTTAGATAGTATTCCAAAAAACGAAAAATCCAACTTTTACAAACATAAACATTACGTCAAACCTGTCGCTCTTTTAGTTCCTCAGGGCTTATGTCACCACGGCTGGCCTTATTAAGTTGTTCTACACATCTGCCAGGTATTTGACAGCATATTCAACTTCTATCTTTTAAATACACCATTGGGCACTGACATGAATAAATACAAGAGTTAAAAGTACCTTCTAACACCATCAAGCAATTCTTGGTTCTGAGGGTCATATTTAAGCCCTGCCTGGTACGTTTCCATAGCCTTTTCATACTCTTTCATGAAAAATTGGGCAGCTCCTTTTCTTGTATATCCTTTTGTAAATGTCGGATCAAGCTCAATGCACTTTTCGGCATCCTTCAATGCCTCTGGTAATGCCCCCAGCTTCGTGTAGCAAGCAGCTCTATTACTGTATGACTGAAATCAAGAAATAAGGTTCAGTTAAAAAGATATCAGAATCCTTCAAACGAAACTAAAGGCTCGTTTTTTCACCTTTGGATCTTTGGGGTTCCTCCGCAAAGACTCTGTATAATGCTTCACAGCCTCTGGGTACTTTTGTTGCTTGAAGTATTCATTGCCTGCAGAAAATCATCATCAAAGGACTGGATCAAGCACGTAATTGGATAATTCAAGTTATATTTTGTGCAAATGAAAAGCTTCAGGACGATGAATTACCTTTCTCACGCTCCTCATCAGCCAAATTTGGATCGAAGTACTCTTGCTGCTCGATTTCCTTCTTTGCTCTCTCGGCATCATTGAGTTTCTTCAATGTGTCTGGATTGCGGTGCTCAGTGAGAGCTTTCTGGAAGGTCTCAATAGCAGGATCAAAGTCTTTCGAGGATTTTGCCATTTTTACCAATGCAGTTCCTTTCCTTGTTAAGGCTCTAGCTATCATCTTGAAGTCTGATCTAAGTTCTCTTCCCCTTTCAACAGCCTTGTCACAATCTTTTATGCATTCCTCGTACTATCATTGAAGTACAAGACCACAAAATGCACATTAAATTTATGAAAATAAACAATAATGGGCTATTAGAAACAACCAATTTTTTGTCCCACGCACCAATATATTTTGACACATCACGCATTACTCGGGAAATTTGGCAAGACACCAAAAAGTTGCCCTTAAGAAGCCAGTAATTGATGGGAAAGATAACATTTTGGGCCCTAGACCCATCTACCAAATGTCTATAAATCGAATAGAATGTACACCATAATCCTATAAACCAACTATAAGCCACCTAATGTATTAGATTTACATAAGCATTCTATTGGGATCCCCATCCCACAAAAGTAAATGTATCAGATTTCCATGATTCTGCAATTTCAACACATCAAAACCCAAACGCCCATTTGGTAGCTAATTCAGACCTAAAAACATCATTTCACTTGATTGATTTGACTAATTGCCTCATATGTATGCATTCGTAATGTCCTAAAATAGATTGCATTCAGTCACTAGCGTAGTAATGTCTAAATTTGGAAAATTCGTCATCAATTAAACACCAACTTGCAAAAATAGTGAAGGCTTCAACCAATAGACACTATCAATTACAGGACCTAAGCATGAAAACTGATGATACAGTTCAAAATTCAAACTCGGAAACTGCATGTCAATGGATTTGTTCAAGCCAAAGCACTAGTTTAGCAATAAGCACAAAGTAAAACATAAAAACAAAGCCTCATTCTAATATCCAGGATACTAATAAGGGAAAACACGAATCAAATAAAAAAGCACTAGCTTTACCTGGCCAGTCTCCAGATAAACAGCAGCTCGGTTAGTGATATATGAAATATCCTCATCGTCAAGCTCCATTGCCTTCGTATAATGGGCGATCGCAGTCTCGAAGTCTTTCTTCTTGTAAGCCGCATTACCTAATTCCTTCTCTTTAACTGCTTGAGCTTTTCTTTCCTTAGCTTCTCTTTCCTCTTCCGGGATCTCCGTAGGCTCAGGCTCTGGTTCTGGTTCGCGAGCCTTCTCCTCCTTTCGAGGTTCTGCCTTCCTCTCCTGTTGAGGAGGTAGAGACTCCTCTTCAAGTATGTCCATATCTTCTCCAGTATTAGAACCTCTAATTTTTACATTCAACAAAACGCCCAAAGCTTGCATCACT
Source organism: Euphorbia corollata (assembly GCA_948277035.1). Taxonomy (NCBI): domain Eukaryota; kingdom Viridiplantae; phylum Streptophyta; class Magnoliopsida; order Malpighiales; family Euphorbiaceae; genus Euphorbia; species Euphorbia corollata. Next base: position 381 of record CAOJBI011094125.1, on the reverse strand, counting down.
CTCTGGTCTTTCAAATACAAATTTAAATTACTAGGGTTCTTCTGAATATCCTGCATCATTTTAACAAAATCAGGTTGCTGCAAGTACATCCTCGTTGACGGATCGGCAGTCAATTTCGCCCACATTTCCGGCCCAGAAAATGCATCTCCAAAAGGACTCGGAGGCGACGCAGCACGTGACCTGGAAGAAGAAGCAGCAGCAGCCTGAGCATCAGCCAAACCAGATTTCAATGCTTCATTATTCGGATCAACCTCAAGCCCCCTTTTGTACGCGGATATAGCCTCCTGCGTTTGATTCAACCCTAAATGAGCAGCGCCGAGACGAGAGTAACCTTTAGACCAATCAGGCTTTAGTTCCACGGTCTTCTTGGCATCAGCTAAC